>VZSR01001459.1:3556856-3568746 GCA_013398615.1 Brachypodius melanocephalos
AGGGAGGAACAGTTTGTATTTGGGGTTTGCTTCTCTCTACTCACAGCTGTCCAAATGGGTGTTACCCATGGCAGCTTGCTGGACTGGAAAAGACTCAAAATGGCTCAGACTGGGGGTCTGACACTTCAGGACTTGGTATCAGCCTGATCTCGGTGCCATGCAGTCTGGCTGAGGCAGAGAAGTGGCCAGCTTTGCTGGGTGCCTGCAGGCCAGGCTGTGTCAGGGAGCACAGCACCCTCAGCCCCACGCCCTGCAGAGAAACCCTGACATTGTCACCCACACCCCAGCTGGCACTTGGGCAATGAGGACAGAGATGCATCTACACCTACATTTTGTTCAGGCACCAGAGGCATAGAGAAGATGTGGTGGAAAGGAAGAAAGGACAGGGAGAACCATCCTTGTACTCCTACAGCAGCCAGAATCCTGCACAGGAAGATTCAGCCTCTGCTCCTTGCATTTTGTGTCTTGATGCAAGCACTACAATAGCTGCAAAGAGGGAAAACCAGCTGCATTTTCAGATAACTCTAACAACAAATATTATTTCCATAAGCCTTTATTCTAGCTTCTTTAGTCACAATTTCCTCCCCCTTTCAATGACACCATCACAGTAAGGTGATAGGGTCCAGCTGGGTGATTTGTATAGCTGCACAAACATCCCTAGCACAACAGAAGCTCTCAGAACATTTTCTTCTCTGCTTCTTTTTACTGTCTTTCTGGTTTATTTTACCCTAAACAATCCCTCTCTCAGGAGACCTTCCAGCTATCTTCCAAGCAGGCACCGAGCCTTTCATACTTTAATAAAACATAAAAATTAAAGCAATGAATATTAGAAATATCCATCTTACTCAATTAGATACTCCATAGTGGACTGTAAACCTTTGAATGTGGTTGGCTAATCCCATTAGCTGGTCAAGCAATTTTCTCTACTGCTTCCAGGAGTACAGAGCTCACTAGAAAATACATTTAGAACCATGCCCACCCTTTAGATTAGATTAAGCTGCCTATAGAAGTCCAAAGTGTTTCCCTAAGGTTTAAGACCTATATAGTAATCCCTGCATTTTCACAATTCACTGGATATGCACTGCTCCTAAAAATTACTACAGGGTCGGTTTCACTTAAGGTTAGACCAAAGTACAGTGTACTAGTTACAGTGGAATTACAGGCCAAGGGAACAAGGACTTTCTTTAAAGATTACTAAAATTATCTTTTTCCTCATAGTGAGAAAGGATCCCTCCAAATTTGGTTTATTAGCAAATTCAAAGAAGGCTTTAACAGGAGCAGTCTGGCTCTGGATTGGATTTCAAAGACTCCTGGCCCTTGCTGTGCAGGAGGTTGCAAAATGTGACCCAAATCTCCTCTCTGCTGATTCTCATTCATAAGGACCTGTGCTTGATTGCTGTCAGCTCACACTTCCAGCCCTCCCTGAAAGAACAAGGGAGATGAGAGAGGATACTCAGAGTCTGCCTCCTGCACCCAAACATCTCACATGGTCACCAGGGAACCTCTGAACATCTTCCCTTCCCTTCCCTTCCCTTCCCTTCCCTTCCCTTCCCTTCCCTTCCCTTCCCTTCCCTTCCCTTCCCTTCCCTTCCCTTCCCTTCCCTTCCCTTCCCTTCCCTTCCCTTCCCTTCCCTTCCCTTCCCTTCCCTTCCCTTCCCTTCCCTTCCCTTCCCTTCCCTTCCCTTCCCTTCCCTCTCAAAGCTGGTCAATGGGTTCAAAGCTCCAGGGGATGATTGGAGCTGAATCCAGTTTTTCTCTTGGTTTGAAGGCAGACAAGGCAGATGGTTCATTATCAACATCAGTTTGTCGTTTTGGTTTTTTTTTGTTTTTTTTTTTTTAATCTCCACTTAAAATCCCTTCAGGCCCCAAAAGCCAAACCCAAGGCAAGGTGTGAAGTCCTGCACAGATGAAGTAAGAAACATTCCCTGCTCAGAAACCATGCAGGAGAGGCTGGGGACAGGAACACAGGAGGAGAAGAAATAAAGCACATTTTCAAAACAGAGACACGCAGCATATAAACAAGACAAGCATATAAATGCCATTTCCTAGGGAAACAGTGCTAAAAATCTTCCATAATCCAACTCAGCAGAACACTACTTCAGATCACTAAAGAACTCAGCAGTGTTTGCAGCCTGAACCCTCCTATCCATGTGGACTCATTTTAAGAGAGCAAAAAAGCAAATCAGTATCAAAGTTTAGTTATTTCCATCAGATAAAAATACCAAAAACATGTTATGTCACTTCATATTTTGTCTAAACAAAGGATGCTAGACAAGCAGAAAGAAGATATTTGAAATCAGTAACTAGAAAGGCAAACTATTTTAATTTTAAAACGGTGGCATCTTGAAGAGTGTTTGAATGAAGGTTCATAAATTGGCTGGAATTAAAGCAGGGTTTAGCTCAGAATATTCTTCATAGTTGAATTATTCAAACAACATGCGGCTACTGAGAAAACATTGTCTGAGCTAAACCCTAATTACAACAGTGCAAAACAAACCACTTTAACTAATAGAAGCACATCTTTCAGTGATGTCTGTTCTACTTTTTGTAATATGTGTGAATTCTCTAAATTTTTCGGGAAGCGGAAGACTAATAGTAAATATTTGGTTGGCACAGCTTCAGCACACAGATCACATACCCAAGGTTTGAGAGCTCTCAGACAAGAAAATGCTTCAGTGAATACTTAAGTTTGAATAGTTACAGCTGCCTTTGCTCACAGTTACTCCCCATAAGCCCCCTGCATGACAGCACAACCTAGCAGGCTCTGCTCCAGCTAAATTAAAAGCAGAGAGTGCTGGAAATCATGAATATCTGCAATGTCTGCTCTAAACCAGGATTTAAATCTCCTTATTTTCATAAATGGAACATTCTCACAACTGAAACACAAGTGAGAACTCCTGCAGAAAAAGGATGGACTGCAGAAAATATGCCACATCATGGGTATGCAGGAAAATCAACTGCACCATTTGCCCCAGAAGGGAGACAAACAGGGGTAAACTTTTAATAATCCCCATGTGGTTTTTTTAGCAGGAAATGCACTCAGAAACACATTAGCCTCCTTTGAATATGAAGTCCCATGTTCCTATGAGGTCAGGCACGGCACGCAGAGCAGCCAGCACTGAGGAGAGCACACAGAGACGGGTCACAGGCACTGGCACTGCCTGGCAGAGCAATGCCAAGGCTGCTGGGACAGCTCCAGCCCAGCCAGGCAGTGCCAGGGAAGCCGGAGCTGCCAGGGCAGGGGGATCTGTCTGCAAAAGCAGCTGCTGAGCACTGGCCTTGTCCTGCCTTTGCTTCACCATCCCCACATCTGACAGCACCACAGCCTGGAGCCCTGCTCTCTCCAACCCTGGCCACCTCTGGCTCTCAAAGAGCCCAGCTGAGCTCTGGCACTGCTGAGGATCCGGATCACGATGGATCATCGCTGGTCTGAGAGGAATGGATGGAGCTGCTGTGAGAAATGGAGCTGCTATGAGATGGGAATGGAGCTGGACATGGGAAGAACAGAGTCCATAAGCCTGGCAGGACACAGCAGACACTCCTTTTATCTACTTAGCAGCGTTTGACATGTTAAGGGAGCCAGCACACGTAGAGGAGAGAATGCATTCCACTCGGTGACATTTTCACTACAATACTCAGAGTTAAAAATGCATTAGCAGTAACTTTCCATCTATCAAAACCATGAGCCAGGAAGCAACACTTGCCTGGCAAAGTCTAAGAATGCTATTAAATGTGCTGGAGGCCAGACTCTGTCCTTTTTTATGATCCATTTGCATAAGTAGGACATTTTCACATAAGTCTACATGGCTTTAGGGCAGCATAACTTGCCACCTCTCTACCTGACTGCTACTTGCCTGACTACCAAGCATCAAGAGCTGACTAAACGTGGTTTTTCCAAAACATTTATATCCTGACCCCTACAATGTTTGCTCATTACCTGAGTTTTTATAATACATAAACAACAAATAATTGCAAAACAGCCAGGGACACAAAGCTGCCACACATCAGCTGAATTGCAGAAGCCATACAGGCACGTTCTAGCAGCCCTCAATAAATAGAAGGGACTTAGCTTGTGGTCAAGGAAAGAATATTCCTGTTTAGCTATGAGGTCTAGAAAGCTCTTACATGCTTCTGTGTGTCCAGCTCACCACAATCTTGTCTTTGTTCTGCAAACCCACGAACAACCCTCTCCCCCTGCTCTTTTCTTGTCACACAAGGTGCAGATCTCTTGCTGCACCACAAGAGCAGCTCACACTTGCAGCTCCCCACTGGTGCAAGCAATGATCACGTAAGACCAGCAGAGAGCTGTGGATGAAGGGAAAAAAACCCCATCTTGTCTGGCCTCTAAACTGCCCTGTGCAGAGAGTCTGTGAAGTTTGTCACAAAATGCTGACGGTCAAAAGTACCCCAAAGCTGCACCACCAAACATGGCCAGTGCTGCCCATTAGAGTGGCCAGGGCTTTTCTGGTTTGGCTGCCAGCGCTCCACACAAATTAGCTGCTACTTCCCAGGGGCTTCTGTGTTTATGGAATAAACACCAAAGTCCAGTATCCTGTGGTACACAGTGCACTCAGTTAACTTTTATCTGCATATTTAGCTCTCTACAGAAGATTTGTGTAAGAGACGTTCAAAGCCATTTCTTTGAAGAGGTGTAAGGTAGAAGGAAGCCACAGGCACGTTTGCTCCTGCTCTCCGTGGGAGGAAAGGAGGAGGACAGGCAAACACCCCGTGTCACTCTCTCTGTGCTGTTCTAATGAACACCCCTCACAGCCACCTTTCTGACAGAAAGCCTGCAGTTTCTTTAGATAATGACTTCAGAATAAATTGTACGGGGATCAGAACAGAGGGAAAATTATAACTTGCAAGTACAGTTCCCGTCAAAGGCTTCTTAGTTACTCCTTTATTTGGACCATTCTCACCGTGCTCCTGATGGTACACAAACCAGTGCAGTGCCTTTACCACACCTGAGGGTTACTCTGGAGTAAAGCCACGTTTGGGTGGGCAGCATTTCAAGTAGCCAGGTGCCTAAGTGTGAATAGAATAAAAATAGATGTCTTTGTCATTTCCTCAGGGTCCCAATAGTTAATCCTAAAGCATGTTACCTGACACTGAACTTTAGACACTACTTGAAAGCAACTCACAATTTCAGGAGTAGGTAAACTATCTTTTATTTCTTCTTTAGGTGTCCCTGTTGAGTGATATTCTCCAGGAATTGTTGTGGGCTCCTAAGGATCTGGGTGAAGTAGATTCTTCCCAGATAATGTTGTCCTTACAGTCACTGAGACAGTCAAGAGGTGCTGCAAGTGTTGCCCCGTAGCACTTGGAATGGCAAAGCTATTTCTGTTAGTGAGGGCAGGGGAAGGGCCTGAGAGCAGAGGTTTAGAAATATTTCCAGCCCAGGCAGCTTCCTGCAGACAAAAGTTCTCAAGATGCTAAGAAAGAAAAATTTCTGTTCTTGACTCCAATAGATTCTGTGAGGTGAACCAAGGGAAAATTCTCTTTGGGTCTTAAATACGAAAATATGAGAATCTTAAACTCCCCCACTCATTTCATGCTACACCTTTTGCTCACTTCACCTAACTTTAGCCATCTAAATATTAGGATAGTTTAAATGGGTGTAAATCTAGTTTATAGCCAGCCCTCAGGGGAAAAAGCAAGATTTCTCTAGAATGCAATTTTCCTGTCCTGTCTCAGGTAACCAGGATAAATTGCCTCCTGGAATCATCTGATTATTTTCAGCCTAGATGGCTGCCAGAGACCAGTGCTGACCCATGTGAAAGGAAGGGCTTGGGTACTACAGGGTGTGAGGGTGTGCCAGGGGTATTGTGCCCAGCAAACAAATGGAGATTTCAGCTTGCCCCAGGAGGAGCAAGGTTATGAGGGGATTCCTGGCTTTATCCTGGGACTGCTTTCTGAACAAGGAAGGAAAGGCTGCCCCTGGCTCCTAAAGATCCACAGCCCCAGACCTGACAGGCTCCAGGGAAAGTCATCAGTTCCTGTCTTGTACAAACTGTAGTGGGGCAACAGCTGACAAAGAAAGCAGAAATGATGGTAGTGCCAGGAACTTGTGCTGAATTCCAGCCAAGTGTATCAGGACAGCAGCCAGGCAGGCAGTGTGGGCTACACAGGCACCAAAAAATCTGGGAGTGGGTCCTAATTTCTAACACTTAGACTAGGTGCTGTGTCCAGGTGTGCTCAGTGTTAGCAAGCCATTCTCTCTGTTATTTGTCTCACCCTGGTCTGTGTAACCTGCAAAACTCAATAGTGGGAGTCCAGTGCCTTCATCCCCACTACTGACAGAAACACTGGAAGTGACAAGTGAAACCAAGCTGAAGGATACATGGAAATCTTACAGCAGTATTATCAGCTTTATCAGCACAACCTGAAATCAAATTTATGTCTGCCCAGCCAGTCCCACAAGAACAATTTGCTCCAAATGTACAGTGATAAGCATCATCTTCTCATTTCATCAGCATTATTAATTAAAAATTATATCAATCTCTCTGTTATTTTGTCATAAAAGTCAAGCTTATAACTTTTAAATAGTATAACAACATTAGATTTGCTCTACTCTTCTGGAAATCAAAGCCTTCAGAGTCTCATTAACAGTCAGAATTAATGATCAACTCTTAAAAAGCTTGAGAATGTAAGCTACATGTTAAATGTAACAACTGAAACCAAACAAAGAACATTATGCCTGACTTTTCCCTTACTACCAAATTATTTTGCAATATTTCAAGTTCCTAACTGGTAATTCCTGTTCATGTAGAAGTGGACAAATAACACTACCAGGAAAACCTGTCCTTACCCTTCCCACAACACGTTTCTACCAGTCAGAGTTCTCATTCACAACAAAATACTGAGCATTTAAAGTGCCGTGAAACTTTGAAATACTTGTGATTTTTCCTAATTATTTTGTCACAGATCGTAATTTAAAGTCTAGAAAATAATTAAATTTAAAGCTTCCCCTCATATTAAAGTTACAAAATTGCTGTAGACACCCAGCTATGTTTTTAATCACCAGGATAAAAAGCTTCAGGGAGAGATAGCAAAAGCAAGGAAGCAGAATGGCAGCTATATTTGCAGGAACCACATACATGTCTAAATTGATAAATATATCTGCCTGCATAGGCATTTATCTAACAAAAAGAAATGGAGATAAAATGTGCAAAGAGAAACAGTAATTGTAAATAACAGGCTCTCTTGGTCTCATTTCTTCCTAAAATTAGTCAGTTTGATTTCTGAGGTCTTGATCTACATTTTCTATTGCTGGCAATTTATTCCAAACACAAGAAGTCAAAGCATCTAGAAAACTTCAGTCTATTAACCTTGGGACTGGCAGCTTATTAAAAGTCATAGGTTGAGTATTCCAATTATCAGCCAAGGAGATAGAAAGAAACAAATTAAACATTGTGGCAAACAACGAGGGTCTTGTGGCCCACTGCAAGCAGCAAGATCTTGTTTTGTCTAGTGTCTATTATTTTGCAACTGAGTTCTCAAAGGGCTGGAGACTGAGAATATTGTGCTCTTATTCAGAGATTCTTGTATGTTTGTCTCTGTTATGTAAATCCCAGCATACAATAGGGATGGAAGCTATTAATAGAGATCACAAGGACTGAGAAAATGGCATCTTTCTCTTCCTGTACTACTTTAGACTTCGATTTTCCAAGCACTCATGCACATTAAAAAAAAAAAAAAACAAACACAAACTTGCAGTACCTTAAACGTGTAGCTGTCCATGCCAAGATGTAGGCTGGATTTCCTACCTTACATCCCACCTGCTCACAAAGGTTTTTTTCCATTTCTAACTTCACATTTTTGTACCATAGAATGGAAATTCTTGCTCTGGAAACCTGTCAGTTCCACAGTCCATGTGTCAGACCACATCCTGCTTCATTAGCTTGATAAATTGTAAATATTAGCTTATTAATATTATTTAATGCCACATAAAGATCACAGTTGTGAGATTATATGATGAAATCTCTGTTGTGGGACAAAAAATAAGTGTGCTTGCATATGTAAGAGAAAACTTCCAGAAGTTACGTATTTTTACAACATCCCAACTGCCTTTTTTACTACTTTCTATTCAAATCATCTACACAATTTTGTACCCACAATCATGCATTAATGCATGATTTGCTTTGCCTGTATCCAAGCACCTTACTGGTGGGACTACAAATGCTTCTGCTGAAAAACCAAGTGCCTGAAGAAATTGGAGCTCTTGCTTCCTCTTGGGCCAGCCTTTGCCCAGCCCTGAGCACTGCAGCCTTTGGCCCTTCACAGTGAATTTGTTAAGCTGACGCACTGTGGAAAGAGAGGCATTTTCCTTTCCATGGAAGGAAATAATATCTAAGACTAAATATGTTTTTATTCACCAGAGCTACTCAGAATTGCAGTGTGGGTTTTTGGTTTTTTTTTTTTTTCCTACCCAGCATTAAATAGCAAGTTTGCTGGAAATGTACTAATACAAATGTGGATTAGAGGCACTAGAGAGAAAAATCTGAGGTATGTTTATCCCCCTTAAGACCTGAACAGAAAATCTAAATCAGTCACCCACCTACTATCTACATTTTGTATCAATTTGCAGCGTGCTATATTTTAGAAGTATTTATTCAAATTTCTACTCAGGTATACAGTGGGTAATCACAGTGTCAAGATTGAGAAGAAATAAATAGCCTTAAAATGAAATGGAGAATAGAATTTTGTGCAGAAAAAAACTATTCTTACTAACTGGAAGTCATAAATTACATCATACAAGTGTAGAGAGGCAGTTCCTGTTCCCCACTTGGAACAGAAGCCCCACAAAGTTAGGGAGAATTATTACACTGCATAGAAATGAGCTGTGGAAACATTTGTATTACTCCTGAAGTGTCACAATTAAAATGCAGAAGGGTATAACAACATATGATGAGTGTTATAAATGGATAGTTCATCAGCACTTCGAAGATTTGTTTTTATATATATATATATATATATATATATATATATGTCTTACTACTATTCCTGATCTTCAGTTCTGGTATTAATTTCTTATATCCAGTCACATTGCTTAGTTACTCAGGGAGAAATTATGCATAGTTCTTAAAATAGCCAAAAATCCAAGAAAGAACAAAATTTCTTGCCTTACCACACCCTAAAAATATGAAAAAAAGCTGAAAAAGGATTGTTCTGCAAAGCAAATGGAGGAGAAGCCCCCTAATGTGGAACAGCTGCACAGCGCAACAGTAACAAAAGGAGTAATAAGATCTGAATGTCATCTCATAATATGATTCTCTACAGAAACAAAATACTTTATGAATAATAGAACATTCCCATTCAGAATTACAGTCTCATTCTTTTGTGTTTTTAACCTCTCTTCTTATGTGATAAGGAAGGTACCCTTGACGGCTTTGTACTTCTATCCTCTTGAAGCTGAAATGCACTGGCACATCCTCTATGAGGCACAGAAGAGACTTCATTAGCAATTCCAGATCCAGGATGCTGTGAGCTGACATCTCTAGTGTGCATCTCCTTGTCACTTTACCCTTCCTTAGCACAGAAAGAGAAAAAATTCCTGTCAAACACTCTTCTAGACACATGAGTCTCTAGATGGAAGAGAGTATTTTAAAACGGAATCCTCTGCCCAGAAGAGGCAATGAGCAACGTGGTGAGTGATGCACAGTTCTAATATTCCACACTGATTATGAATCTTCAAGCCCAGTGGCATTACTCTGAGAGTTTCTTGTCTTCCATACAAATACTTAAAGTAGCTGCTTAAGTATAAAGAAATCTGTCTACAGAGTAACAAGAATATTTATGAACAAATAAAACTTTTTGTGCAAACACTCAAGAGCAGAATTCCACATGGGAGATGTCCATAACACCCAGCGAATCCATCACAATGCCCATTGAATAATGGCCAGTTCCCCAATTCTTAGTGTACAGAAATAAGCAGTTATTTGTTTATTGAATATCCTTCACTCTGGTACAAAGACAACTTATGTTTCCCAATCAATTCTTTTGGCTTTAAAATACGTTATGGCCAGAACATAAACAAGAGCCTGCTTCCAGCACCAGTTGGGTTTTTTTTCACACTGAGCAATGTTGAGAGTGGCCCAGCTTGCCTCTTGGGAAACAATCCCCATGGACCTGCTCTACCTACATGTACAGACAGCTGTCAGTCACAGGAAGACAGGACAGCTCTGGCATTAAAATTATTTCAATATTTTAAAGAAATAGGAAATAAAATTTTCTTTTAAGGGAAAATTCACCATTTGTTTTCACCTTGAAAAGAAAAAAGCGAAAGCTCCCCCTACAAAAATATTGAGATTTTGACAACTGAGTGGGATAGTTTTTGCATTTTAAAATAAAAACGCAAACTTGATGGAAAGACTGAAAAATGTAATCAAGCCAGATGCTACATGATCAGAACCCCATTTTTAAACATAAATTATTTGCAGTATGACATGGTAAAAAGATCTGTGCTTGTTGAATACCTTGGTCTGAAGACAAATCTCTGTATGGTGAAGTTTTTTGAATTAAAATATTTAGATAAGGGCTAATACTAAACTTGTAACAGAATCTTTGCTCTTCAGGTTTATATATTGCTTCCAACAGTTTCATCTAGAAGATAGATGGCACTTTGCATTCACAAAATAATGTGCAAAGCATTAATCACATAATCTTCACTGTCTCCTCTGTAATACATAACAGAAAAAAACCATTTCACAAAGAGAGAAACTGAGCAGCCAGACAGCTCGACCACAAGAAAAGCTGCCAGTTATGCTTAAGACTTTCTAATTCCACTCTTGACACAGCTTTATGCCCCTTCTGCACTGCCTATGCTGTGCACAGCCTTCTCAATGACACATCTGCAACTTCTCAGTACCTACAGGCTCGTTTCCAGGTAGTTTTGTTTATTCCAGAATAAAACACTTGAGAACAGAAACTCAGATAAGCAGAGCTGCCAGAAGGGTGCTCTGCCCAGTCCAGGGCAGCACAGGACCTGCCTGGACAGCCAGCTGAACTACCCAGGTATTTCCTTCAGCTAAACCATCCAGGTATTTCCTTCAGCTGAACTACCCAGGTATTTCTTTCTGCCCAAAATACAACCCAGGGCCAGGTTTCAATTACCTCTAGCCCAAGGACTAGTTTGGAGCAACATTTCTGGGTGACCTTGGTGTCCACCTTTACTGAGAAAACTGTTGTTTGGACTGCAATAGAGAATGTGAGCTAAAGCCATGCGAAATAAGAACAAAAAGATCAAAGTGTAATTGTTGAGTTGATGATTATTAGCCATGCAAACAAAAGTATTGACTTGAAAATATATAAAACTATAAGAAATAAGAATCAGAAAAGCAAAAGACCGACCTCAGCAGGACTGAGGATCAGCCTCTTTGAAGAAAAAAGAGAGGTCAACACTTCCCTCCTGCCCAGCCCCAGAAACTCTTTGGCATCTCCTTGGTGGTGATGAGCACACTGTTATAGCATAATGCTAAATACAGGATGCTGTATTCACATAAATCCATCTGTAAATTCATGAAGTGTTGAAAGACGTTTGGCTTGAGGTGAGAGAGCAAACCAAGACATTTCAGTAATGGATTTGAGCACTGTCCTAGGGTGATGTTATGATGTTTGTACCTCAATTGTCTGTTGGGTTTATTCTGGATATTACACTCTGTACCTTTCATATTGAGTCTGAAGGGAACCATGCAGTTTGTTTTCAGAAACTCTCCTCCTCCTCCTGGCCTTGAGATGGACGCAGGACAGAGAGGGTTTTTTTTTTGGTTTTGTTTTTTTTTTTCCTCTGAGGCTCCTTCTTTTCTTTTTGCTTTCTTGCCAGTTAGTTAGTTAGTTAGCTAGAGAAGCTTCACGTTTTTTGTTGTTGGTTTTTTTCCCCCTTTTTCCTTTT
>VZSR01001459.1:3576804-3700575 GCA_013398615.1 Brachypodius melanocephalos
TATATATATATATATATATATATATATATATAAACTTGTTAATAATTATCCAACCTTAGCAAAAGAGCTTCATGGGACAGGCAGAGGGAAAAGAGAAGGTGTCTTGGCTAAAGTGCTGTGCACATCACACCATGTCCTCACCCTTCAGCCTCCCTTGGGCTTTATGGGCAATTCCCAACTCCACAGGGATGGTGCAACAGGACCTTCAACAGTAACTGGGGAGTCTAGAGAGCCTGCATTGTTTACACAATGGGTTTCCTCTCCATTTCAGCCAGGACTGTAGATCAAACCTCAGGGTCCACACAGCATCTTACTTATCCATAATTTTATGACACATCTCCTTTGAGTGTCTGCCTAACAGGCAGAAGAGTATAGTTTACCATACTTTTTGAGCAGCAAAGCATGCTGCCTGTGCTCAGACTAAAATCCTTTATCACAATTTTTCCAACATTCTGAGTAGCCTGCCAGGAGATATTTAGAAGAATAATAAACCTTACTGGTGCCAGGGATGTGGGAGAAGGGCTCAGGACTAATGCAAAGATCTGTTTTATGAGTGTCATCTGTTCCTGTTCTGCCAAAGGAAGAATGGCATATTGAAATTACTCTGCTGTAGGCAAAAACAGCAAGGACAGCACATTATCCTCTGCTAACACCCAGGGAAAAAGGCAAAAAAAAAAGGCAAAAAAAAAAAAAAAGGCATGAAAAACACATTAATGTCAATATTGGGAAATACAGCAGATAATGTGGTGCAAGTTAAAATATTAAGGTACTCAATTACTGAAGCAGCAAAAATTCCAGGGAGTTGCATACTGTCAGGAGTGCCCATACTGAGCCTGCTGTTCCTGCCTTTTTTACTTCTCTTCTTGTGGTAGGAAAGATTTTCAGTAGCATTACAGCAAATAAGAATGATATTTTACGTAAGCAGGAGAGTGGAAGGCACACGTTACTAAAACAAAAATGCCTCTGAATTCAATGTCTGCTAATGCAGGCAAAGGATCCTGGCACAGCTGAAGCTGAACCAACACATATCAGCTGTCCACAGGAGGACATAATGAGCTTGGAGAGAATTATTGCAAAATTAAAAAGATCTTGCACATCTTGGCAAAGAAATCACCATGAGGGCAGCTATTTCTTTCATGCTATATGCAAGAACATCTAGAAGATGTGAGCATTTAAACCTGTAATGGGAAGGACAGGATGAAGCTGAGAACACAGGAATTTTGCTTTTTTCTGTTTATCAGGTTTTGGTCAGCATGTACAACATCTATATTAGTGATGTTCATTTACAACCAGCAGTCACACATCAGTGACCACTGAGCTCTTGGAAATTTCTTCTGCCCAGGGAGGGTGCTGAAGGCTTTAGATAAAAATCTTAAATTACATCACTGGCAATGGGCTACAGGAACCTAAGAAAGGAAATATGTGAACAAAACAATCCTGAATACAGATCTATTGCAAAGAGGAAACACTGTTCGTGGTGTGTTTGGCCAGAAAACATGATGAACTTAAAACTGTAGCGCAAAGGGGCCAGTAGAGAAAAGAAAATGTTTCTTTTGATGGATATCAAATAGGGCTCAAGGGCAGATGTTTCCAAAGAGACTGTGGGATCTTGCACTGGTGCTAAAGGCATAGGTGAAAAGTCCTGGGACAGAGAACACACTAAACAACACCTGAAGTGTCTTTGGAATGTTTTTAATGTAATTCTGGCACGTGCTGCAGTCACCACGATGGGGAAGCTGTAAGATTTGAAAAAGCCCTAGCAAATGGTTCCCATACCAAGGTGAGGAATGCATGAGTTCTAGATAATGGCAGATGTTACAGAGCAGAACACGAAATATGTTCCATTTTCCATTGAACAATTAAAACAATTTAGAGTCACTGGCCACAAAACAGACATTTGTTGCAATGAGGTCAAATTGGTCTCATCATTGGGCACATTGTGCATGCAGAGCTGCCAAGACAGGCAATAAAGTTATGCCAAGTACAGAGGATAAACTGTAGACTGGCACTCCTGAGACTTCCCCACGATTTTATCTAGGATTTAGGTCTTCTATTTTTTTCCCCCCACAGAGACCCAGAAAGGCTGAAAGTAACTGTTTTCTTCCAACTGCAAGATTTAGTACACATATTGACATGTTTTCCCAGCTTCAAAAAGGGATCATTTCATAGATATGTAGAACAGGGTTGGCTGGTTCTTAGGACAACCACATCAAGTGACCCATCAACAGCAGAAACTCATTTTCAGAGACACAGCTTTCAGCATGGCTTTCATCTCCCGAGGAGGAGAAGAAAGAGTTGTCTCTATTTAAAGATCTTAAGCACAGTGCCAATTACTTCTACGCATCACCCAGAAAGAATCTCTTCAAGCAGAAGCATGGACACACACAACAAGTAATATTTCAAGTGAAAATGTATCCTGTTTTTCTCAAGAAACCTTGAAAAACTGGGCAGCTCCATACGTTAATATATTCCAGGGTGTGAAACAGCCCAGATTCACAGGCCACATTGCCCTTCTCCAATGCTCCACATTCACCACCATCCAGTTGCTTTTTTGTGCACCACAGAAACAGCACTGCAACTGCTCCTCATGCAAGCTCATTCAGAAAAAAACCCAAAACCAAAAAAAGCCTGAAATATCAAGGCTTACCTGTTACAAAGTAAGAAAAAGCAAAAGCATAGACAGGTGCCAGAAAGTTGCACTCTTAAAACAAAAATCTCTATTTTTTAGCATGACAAGTAAGTGATGGTTTCACAGAACGAAATGGGATCAAATCCTCAGGCAATACACTGTAGAAAAGCAGGCACCTTCACTGAACCATTCTCATTAAAACACCCTCCCTCTGCCAATGTAACATTAGGGATTTTTTTTAAAAGGAAAAGAAAAATCAGCTTTCATTTTCAAGTAACCTTTTAAAAAAGTCCTTCCTAAAAAATATTAAAAGCGTTGTTGAATACAGCAACTCCAATTTCTGTGCTGATAGAACCAGAGGTTGATTACAAACCTTTGTGTTCCTTCCCGTATTAAGGCAGCATTGTGCAATCATTGCTGACCTGGGATGAAAAGAAACAAAACAAAAACATACAAGCATAAACTCACAGCTATCATTATCCATGCAGGCTCACCAGGCAGAAGCTGGGATATTAGCTGGAATTGTGCAAGGATGAGAGAGGAAGGGACTGTGATAAATGAGGAGATAATATCACACAATGTCACCTAGCAAATGGTGAGCACTCTGCAGCCCAACAGCCACGCTGATCTCCAGCAGCAACATAATTATATTTCAAATTAGTTTTCTGCAATGCAAAAGGGGAAACAAGAAAGATCATCTGATGTGATCATGATACAGAAAGAGACCCGAGTAATACATTAGGGTTTCTGGCCCATTATTATACACGGAAAATGAGGCTGTACAATTCCAGTTCATTTCTGAAGGTTCAGGGTCATCTTATTAGGAACAACATATTTACTGTGAGCCTGAAGAACCAGTATTGATTTGAGTATAAGTGCCTATGCTTGGTTTAGGATCCCTCTTTTCCTGTGCTGTCCTAATGAGCCATGAAAGGAACCTCAGCAAAAATCAGAAATGCCCAACCATGGCTGGAATAGACTTTGTATCTGTGATAGTCTCTTGACACCAGTAACATGGAGGGAACAAATTTCCAGCTCAATGGCTTTCAGGAAGTACTGGAAACCAGGAAGATGACATGGGAACACCAGCATTGATATGCTGTAGTGAAAAGCTTAACAGAGGCACAATCCAGGCCTGACACCTCCATGTAATTACAGGACCAGCCAGTTTTTGTGCTTTGTCTCATTTCCTTCTGCATTGTCCAAAAACGTATAGAAGGTGGCAGCAAATGTGTTGCCAAACCTGGAGTTTTGGACTAGTTTGGGATGCATCAAGGACAAGCAGGGTATAGATGAGCAATATCTGCACCAACACAGACATGTATCCCAAATCCCATGCTAAGAGGACACAGGGAGGCTTCTCAGTGGCAGAAATAGCATCCAGCCAAACAGTGTATCCTCACAATGGTTGTGCTTTTCCTGAATTCATTACAAAAGCAGAGCCATTTGGAGGATTCTTTTTAGGTAACACACTTTGAAATGATCATTTTTACATTCCTTTTTATTTTAATGGATTTCCTGCTTCTTGTTTGCTGTTTTGGTAGGAAGAAAATGCCTGCCCTACAAAAGAAACCTAGGAACTGAGTGAACAAGTGTCTTAGGTTACAGTGTAAGATGTAACCCAAAGTATGTATTCTATCACCATCTCCAGAAGCTGTTAAAACCAGATGGAGCAGTGTTCTTTATCTCTTCCATGACTCGTCCCTGATAACTCACTCCAAGGGATATCTTCTATTAATGGACGATCAAGACCTTCCTGAATGACTCAAAAATGACATCATGCTATTGTGAGATGCTCTGCCCAGGTGGAGGAACCAAGCATTCCTACCTGGATATCATCTGAGATTTGGAACAGCATGAGCAGGACGCCTACTGGATTCCCAGAGGACAAGAGCTACATAACCATCACTGGACTAGTGAAAGACCAGAGCCTTCTACAGGATCACAAATTCAACAGAACCACATCTATCACTCCAACAGGACTGCAGCCACCATTTAATGGGACTGCCACCACCCTGACCAACAGGGTGTCAGGTTCTATCCTGACTCTGTCAGTTTAAGACAGTTCTTTCTGCCTTTATTTTATTTTTCCTATGAAATTCTGACTTGGAAGCTCTCACTTGTTTGCTTCCAAACTAGTACAACATGCCACTATTACAATCTCAAGCTGTGCCAGGGGAAGTTTAGGTTAGACATCAAGAAAAAAAAAATTACTGAAAGAGTGGTTGGGCAATGGAATCATCTGCCCAGGGAGGTGGTGGAGTCACCATCCCTGGATGTGTTTTTAAAAGGACTGGATGTGGCACTCAGTGCCGTGGTTTAGTTGATGAGGACGTGTCAGGTCATAGGTTGGACTTGACGATGTCAACGAAGATTTCCGACCCAGTTCATTCTGTGATTCTGTGATTATGAGTGAGATCCAAAGCAAAGGCATTCAGTAGCTCCATTTCATTTGGACTAATTGTAGGGAGCAGTTGTAAAGTAGAACAATTGAAGCTGTACTGATTCATCCATCCAAACAGAAACCCTGGGGAAAGCTAGGAATCAGCCTGTATGGACAGGAATGTTTTGCTTGATAATAATATCAAGATGTATGCATGTAGAAAGCAGAAAGAACAGAAACACCTTAAACCTTTTAAGTGCTGACATCACAAAAGTTATGCATTAAGAATAGAACTGGTAATTTGCCCTGTGAAACCAGAAAAAGAGCCTTTGACTAAAGCCTTAACCAAGAAAGGCTTGGCTTCACAGAAAAGTAGTCCTGTTAGCTGCTGTCTACTGTGTCTGTAGAAATGGGTCACAGGGTGCTTTCTTTGTGAATAAACTTGATGGCGGCAGAGAAATCCAGTCTGGCTCATCAGCTTCTCCTCCCTGAGGAAACAGTCTGCTAGACTCCAGGTGCTGGCTACCATCTCAGTACTTCTGATTTATGCCTCTAGCTAATCTTAAGCCCAGGCACTGTGTTTAAGTACCTCACTAATGACAACTGCATGAGATAAAGGAGAAAACTCTATTTTTACAAGTAATTTCCTTGTGTTTTTGTAACAAGTTGTTACTGATGCTAGTGCAGAACATCACCTTTGTGCACAAGTGCAAGTTACAAGGTGATGGTGTCTTTTAAAATGTAGGGGTTTTACCTACCAGCACCAGGCAAGCACTGGTCCCAGTGAGCTCACTGGCAAATCTGCTGCTTCCTGTGTGCCCTGCATCAGACCTGTGCTTGTGAATCCCACCACACAAACAAGCTTTGCAAAATAACAGCACGAGGCTGGCAGCTCAGGGGCACCATGAGGCCAATGGGGGCAGAAGGCTTTATTTCATCTCATTTCTGAAGACATCATCCTGTCTCCTTCTTTCTGCTTCCATCCTTTTTCTTTCTGCCCAGAACCTTTCTGTCCATTTATTCTGCATTTCCCCCCATCCATTTCTCTGCTGTCATCTGACAATACTTTCTTGTCCCACCCTCTCATTTTGCTGTCTCTTCTTTTAAAGAAGCAGTAATTCAAGGGTAAAAAGACAATAAAGAGAAAAAGGAAAAGGCATGGAAAAAAGCTGAAGATTGCTCCCACTGCAGTTTATAACTCATTTCTATGGCTCCCTCTGAATCCTGCAACATTTTCTAGCCACCAAGGAGTCACAGTAAAATATAACCTCTGATTATGGGGTGAAAAAAGCAAGTGGCACAGAAAACTTGGTAATTCCCATCTAAGGGCTGCAACTACCTATTGGCAGCAGGACTGCAGTGACAGAGTCTGTGATTTAGGGTCCTTACCAGAATCTACACTGGTGTTAAACCAACTAATAAAGACTTGCAACAGAGATGGGCTAATTATATTTTTCCACTTGAGTGTGTACTGAACATTGTAAACTATCATTTAGTGTCATTATTTTAATGATATATTATGTTGATAATACAATCTGGGTTAATTCCCAAAAGTGAAATCTAGGGGAAAAAATGCTTCTCTGATATTTTGAAAATGGAATTTCTTATTAACCCTAAACCAGAAACTACTATAGATGCAGCTCCAGTGAAAGCATTCATTTACCATCAAAGATAGCAACTATAATTATCATGGAAACAGTTGTCACAAACCAATTGTCATTTCTCTTATTTTAGTAGGGAAAAAAATCCCAAAAGATAAAACCAGAATTTTATACAGCAAGGTCCATAATAAAGTGCCCTCTTTTAAGGGATGTCTCATCTTTTGCTGAGAGAGAGCAAACAGTCAGCAGTGTAGTCAGCACTGATGCAGAAGGAGAAGATAGATGCATGCCTGTCCCAAAGGTATGAGGATATCAAAGTGCAACAAAGTGAAAGCAAAATACATAATTCCAATCATTCACGTTCCCCATTGTTTTGAGCAGTACAAGTCACTCCATACTTCCAATTGCATTTCCCCCCCAGCCTATCAGTCTGCAGTTAGCAATAATCATTACCTCTGAAATTCCACCTGGATCAAGAGACAGGTCTTTTCTTACATATTTAGGCAATGACTCCAACCCAACCCCGCTGTGAAGGACAGCTCACCCAGGTGTTCGTTTACTATTTTATACCTCATTTCAGGTGTCCCTGGATGACTCCAGAAGCAAGGAGCCATCTGTGGCCTCCCTCATAATCAAATACTTCACCAAGTGTCCAAGGACAAGGTGAAGTGTTTATTGGCCTGACTATCCAAATCACATTTTCTTCGGGCAAGTAGTTTTACCTACCTTGGTCTTACGTATTTCTGATTAATATCCTCATATCTCTCTAAGAGAAATTTAAAGATTGTATGCAAGACTTAAGCTTTTAATATGCTTGAAAGTCACTGCGAAAAACCAACCAACCAAACCTGTTTAAAGTATATGTGTTTGCACGGTCCTGTAGACAGATGTACAATGCCAAGAGCCTGAGGTTTTCTTCCCTGACACTCATGGCATCAGAAAAGAGCACTGAGTAACAGGGATCTGCTAGTGCAGGCTATGCCAATAACAGAAATGAATGGAGTCTGAGATCTTTGGCATCTTCCTCTGCTTCCTGCAGAGGCAGCTGTGGGAGCACTGATCTTCTGCAGACTGGCAGAATAATCTCTCTGCAGAACCCCACACACCTTTTGTGCCAACTACTTGTTAGCACAGCCCAAACAGATTCATTCAGTGTTTATCAAACCATGGACAAACAATGGTTTACCCCAGAGAGAGGCAGAAGATTTCAAAAGGATCACAAAGCACTGACATTAACCACCGCTGGCAGAGCTCTCAGGGACAGAGAATGAGTCTCTGCTGCTGAAGCCACTAATCACTGGGTGCAGGTTCTGTCCCCAGCCCTGGAGGAACAGCTGCTCCCAGCAGTTACAGGCAGCCAAAACAGTTTGAAAGACAATGGATTGTAGAAAATGCATTGGAGAGCGATGAAGGCATTCCGCCATTGCATCAAAGGCAGGCTTTGATTCTCACTTTGGTCTGTCATGAGCTGACCAAAGCAAAAATAGAACCTCATCAAGAAGAGAGGAGATCCAAATCCCTTTCATTTATCCTGTGCTGTCCTATTTTTACCTAAAATCTACCCCAGCACTGGGAAGATGTGAGAACTCACAGGTTACACAACCCTGTGTTTTCACAGTGCTGTTGGGTGCTGCGATGGCTATAATTGTGATACACTGAGAATGTTTGCAGCCTCCTGCAGATCTCACACTCACACTTCTGCCCAACTGGTGTGATGTGCTTGTGTTATAACAGTTCAACATGTAACCAAAAGCTGTTGAGAATGCTGGTTCAAATGATTTCTCTCCAAACACTGTCCTTTGTTTAGGTCTTTCCATCTAGCAGTGAGTAGGGGAGGGACACTTGGTGCTATCCACAGCCTGATTCCCCATCGTGACACTGGGAAAACCATCTCATCTGTGTCTCAGCATCCTCACTTGTCAGTCTGATACACAATGCCCTGCTCACATGGCTGAGTGATCATAAGGCTTTGGAAACGAAGGTGGGTGGCACCTTTCTACAGATAAATTAACCATGTAAATCAGGTAGAGGTTTAGGACAGATTAGGTATTCAGGAAACCTAATGATCTTGGTGATCCTGGTCATACCGCAGAGCAGTCAGCTGTATTTTCCATCAATTTGCTAATGCATGAATAAAAAGAAAATGTTTCTCAGAAGCTGCACTGAGACAGAAGAGCAAACATTCTTAGAAGATCCTGACCGTAATGTCCAAACCACGCTGAGTCCAGAGAGGAACTAAAACAAATGAAATATCTCAAAGTGTGCCATTCCTTTTCCAACTCAAAGCCCTGCTGGACTCACATGTGTTGCCTGGGGGATGAAGCAGGGGGATTTGATTGAAGTTCTCTTGATTTGTCTGAATGTTTTCTCCCCTCAGACTCTTTGACGCCTGGGGAAGCTTCTGCTCTGTCAGGTGTGTAATCAAGCCCAAGGGGAAACCAAATGGGCTCGCTTACACAGTCATTAATGGTCCCTGCAAAGCTCAAGGGGCTCATGCTTTCTGAGACTTGCAAGATAAATTGGAAAGGGTTATAAAATAAAGGAAATAGAGACTGGAGAAAAGTTGGAAGGCTTGATTGAAAAGGCCTACTGGGCGCACCCCACTTTTTGCAGCAAACCCAGCAGTCTCTGCTGAGATTTGTTGTAAGACAAGAGCCCTGGGATGTTAAACATTATACATTTGCAAAGTTTTTCCAATCTGCACCACATGCATCACCTCAATGTTCCAGCTGCAGACAAGTCGGTGTAATATTCTCAACAAACAGTTTCTCTGCAAAGCACCAGGAGAACAGGCATAATCTATTAGAAAGGGCTGACAATAAATCCCTTATCTTTATTAAGATTCAAATCTTGCTCCACCCCACACTTATCAAATCTATTGATTCCAAAGTAAACAAAACTCTGTATAGATTGGCTGTATGTGAATCCTGAATTTAATCTAAGTGTGCAGGTATCATGATTTAAGTGATAGAAAATTGAACTATCACAGCAGACTAGGGAATCATATAGAAGAATTTGCATTCAATCAAAATGTATGCTATGTATGTTATTTGCTATATGGTGACTTTATATTATCTCTGTAAATTAATTTTAATCCCTCATGAATCATACTAAAGAACTGTGAAACATTTGTACATTAAAATCTAGGGAAAAAGATAATGATGAGTTGATTCACGATTTGTTTTGGGAAAAAATTGTTATCCACTTGAAGCCATCATTGGAGAAATTGCTTTTCAAATCTGTTACATCTCAAGCATACTAAGTACACTCTAATGAGTTAAAAAATGTGTAATGACACTGTTAATTCTATGGCTAGCTTCAAATCAAGACTTTTTCTTTTCTTCAAAGGAAAATAGGATTATTAAGTGCACTAGGAGAATTTCCTTAACATGATTGATAGGAAGAAAGAGTAATCACCTTTGAAGTGCCACTACGTATAATACCTCTCTAGTGTTCTCTTTCTCCTCCTGACACCCGTGAGTAATTGAAAGTAAAGAAGCTGCTTAGTGTGATCAATGAAGCCCAGATGACAGCCTGTTCTACAGCACCTTCCAGCACTGCTGGGTGACAACAGCCTCATCTTTGATACTTTGGGGTTGACACAGGGCAGCACATCTCTGACGTGCCAGATCCCTGTTTGGCAGGAATCACAGTGCCACCCTCGCTAATGACTCCTATTAGGTGCTCCTCCCTCAGCACCCAGGGCCTCTCACTTTGCAGGAAACAGTGCTGGAAACCAGGCTGGAAACTGGGCCAGGCACTCGCTGGGTCTGGACTCAGTCTCACAAAAGCAGGGTTCTGCTGCAGAGAAGCCTCAGGAGAGCAGGTCTGTGGCTGTTGGGTGCCCCTGTGTGCAGCACATCACCTGGCACCACACAGGGGAGCAGCTCTGGCAGTGCACAGGGCAGGGCAGACCAGCAGCAGGCACTGCCACGGCCCCAGTGTGTCACAAACAGACCAAGAGGCGTTTTTCTGCTAGTCACAAATTCCAGGAATTGGAAAATTAAACAAAATTGCTGCACCCAAGTAGACTGCGGTTGACTCACCGCAGGTTTCTGAGGGCATAAATGATTTTTTAAAAAAATACCTGTTTGGATTGCTTCACATTTATCCATGTAACATTGTGTTGGTATTAGCAGCTTAGATATTTATAATGAATCAAATTACCATTATATAAAGAAGTAGCAAGCAATTATCACTTGCTCTGTTGTCTCTGTTTTACTGAGTTCTTTGCAAAACATCAGGCTGGTCTGAGCTGACTTCTGAGAAAAATTCCCACAAAAGATAACCTAAAAATCATGAAAATGTGTACAAATTTGGCTTCTATCCTGAGCACCAGGATAAAAAAGAACCTGCAACATACAGAGGATCTCTAAAAACATAAAGCTAAATGCAATTTTATTGATGTTTCAACAGCTCAGATGAGTTTTATTGTTTCACAGTCCTAGGCATTGAAATTGGAGGTGGTACACCAAGGTTAAATCACAGTAGTGACAGTTTCTTGTGTCAGACACCTGTCAAAGTGTAATAAGAAATCCGTGAAAAGAAATAAGATGCCAAAAGCACATCACAACAGGGTTTTTTCATTTTCATACTTCATGATTCATAAGTCACAGACAGTGTATACCTGTGAAAAGAAGGTGGCAGCTACACGCAAACAGTTCCTGTTTGGCAGAAAATTAGACTGGGTCAAACTGTAAAGGCTGGGAAATCCCACCCATGGAATAATTTACACAGGGCAGTGGGAAGGGGACAATTTGTGCTTCACCTGGCAGGCCTGGCAGAGGAGCAGAGATGGCTGGAGTGTGGCCAGACCAACACCCCCACTCATCCCCCCATATCTGCAGTGCCTGCAGATTCTCCATGGAGTCTCCCTCACACCTATTTTCCATGGGCACACACCAGAAAACCAAACTCCCTTTTCTTTACAAAAAAAACCCAAAACAGTGAGGGTCAGACACACTGACACCAAACAATGAAATCATTTCAGAAAAAAAAAAGCCATCAAATCTGAGCCACACCAACATGCACAAAAAAAGTCTTTAGGTAATGCATTTTGCAGGAGACCTCTCAAAGGGACTGAAGAAAATGGAGCAATCACAAAGATGGACGATTTCAAACCTGCAGATGGGCCCATGACCACAGGAAGGAAATGGGTGCACAGGTGTAGCACTGGCACCTTTCTGTAAAAAGGGATTTTTAAAATACCTGCTCTTTGAAATTAAAGGGAAGACTTTCACACAGATGGGCTGTCTGAATGTTACTCAAGTTATCAAATGATGCAGTCACAGAATAACTTAGGTACCATCACATCCCTGAGCTTGCAAGCCTGCTTGAACAAATTCTAGCTTTACAGTAATAAGCAACCTTCAGTAAATCCCCTCTTCCCTCTTACATTACCTTTATTTATATGAGAAAACTAATGGGAACAGTGGCCAAAACCATGCATACATTAAAGAGAGGCAATATTCATCTCCATGTAAAGATGTCTTTACTTTCAGAGTCTGGGCAGCTTTTTCTGGTTTGTTTTTAAATAGCCCTACTCTGCAATATAGGCCAGTGCTGCATTTGCTTGAAAGCCTGCTTCTTGAAGCTGATTTCTTTAAAACTGTGAATGATACAGTCTGTTCTGAACTACCTATGCAGAGCTTTGGCAGTAACACTCCTACTGGCAGGAAGGGGAGTTTATAGCTGCAGCTTTGCAAGAAACAAATAACATTTTCCTGTGACTATTGATTGCCATCTATTTTTATGACACATCTGTGACTTTCAGTGACTTACACAAGTGTTCTGCATGAATAATATATCTGCTCCAGTTATTTATATATTTACTTGATAAATTAAAAAATACATACTAATAAAACACACATGAGGTTCTCCAGAGAGGGAAATATTAAATGACTGCTTTTATATGAAAGGCCGCAGAGCAACACCCACCGAGAGACCAATTTATTATTTGTACCTACACATGCAGGCATGTCACATATATCAATGTATATGCATGTCCCCTGCCTTTTGCTCCCTCCCTTTGAGGTGGTTCAGTGAACTTCCACCCCTTCCCCTGGCAGAAGGGCCAGCAGCTGGGCTGAGCACCACTGCTCCCTTCAGGGGGCACAGAAGATGAGATGCTGTGCCTTAGTCCTGACCTTTACCACCAGCAATGTGAAAGGGACAAAGTTAGCAACGGTGGTCGTTTCCCTGCAGCTCTTCATGCCTGTGATATTAGCAGGACGAGAGAGAGACCTGCCACAGAATAAATATTGCTATTTACTTTTTATTTTCCTGGCAATTTCTAAACATCTAAAAAAAAAAATTAAAAAAACCCCTCTCACTCAGCTGGATGTGCACACACACAAAGTCTATGACACTCCAAAGGTGTGCTCTAATGGTAGCTGCAACACATAGAAATATCCTTTAATCAGAGTTATCTTAAAATCATCTTTCCATGCTCTGCACTTTATAATTATAACATGCCAGCCAGAAGGAAATGTTAGATTACCATCCACAACATCTTGGAGCAGAAATTTAGAGAGAAAAAGTCATTTTAAACTGAAAGATATTCCAATCCATTCTCAAGAGTCCTGCAGAACATGAGTGGAGGTGTAAAGAGAACAGCCAGAACTAGTCATCCAAACTGCTAATGTCAAAGATGATGAAAACACAAAGCTGTGTATTCTCCTTCTAGAGGAAGATTCTGCCTCAGCCTGCCTGCTAACCCTGGACAAAATTCCTCTATCTGCACCTCCCATTGCAGAGAGATTCCTTATCTCCCCCTTTCTGCTCATGTGGATTTCCTCTTTTAAACCGTACTTTAAAATCTCCTGACCATTTTGAGCCTGTCTTTGTGAGGCTGGGGATCCACACAATGGGTTGTAATCTGCCCAGAAAGTCCCTTGATCCAGGTCACCGGGCTGTGCCACCACAGCACAATGGGTGCCACGCAGTGGAGGGCAGGAACCGGGGCAGCATCAAGGACAGAAACCATTAAGCTGCAACTAAATGTGAAACCACAGCCCAGCTGAAATAAATGGGGCATATTTCCTGTAAAACCATGAAGCAAAAGAGTTCAGCAGCCGAGCTGCCAAGAGCAAAGAGCAGGAGTCAAAGGCACTGTAGCATTATATGTGTATCTGAGTTGGTTTATATGCTTGTAAAACTGCCCACTTCTTTTCACCTCTAAAATCAGTCTCTTAAGAGAAGCCTCCTCATGCTGGGTGACCTGAACAGTCTGACAGGAAATGCTTTCATCCTGTGGAAGTGCCCTTGTGTGCCCACTGGCCGTGGAAAAAGCATTCTGGACTGAGGTGCTTTAACTCCGTGCCCAGTGCCAAACCAGATGAACCCTGAGCCTAAACATCCTCTTCCATATTCAGAGAGATGTTTCTGGTGATGCTATGGAAACCAGTGCTTTCCTCTACAGAGACTCAAAGCTGCATTAAGTATGTTCTTTTACCAACTTTCTTTCTTTCAATGTTAGGACCATTAGGAAAATAGATGCTGGCAGGCTTTGCTCTTGACCTCAGTTCAAGCTCCCTGTGTTTTTCTATTAATCCCAAACAAAGAGGTAAATGCTAAGGGTGGCTCACAAAACACTAAGGTCTGGGGAAAGAGTGAGGAAAAATGCATATATTATCATACTGCACTCCAGTTAAAGCAAGAGATAGCTTAGATGCTGCACTTAGCATGTTATAAATCTGGAAGTTTCAGTTTTAAATCCCAAGGCAAATGCTGTTCAGCCAACCCTTCTCTTACCAGGCTTTGACAACTGCACCTCATCCTGAGTCCTTGATAACATACAGCTATGCAAAACCAGAAGCTGCTGAAACTCAGTCAATGAGTCGTGTCTCAAAAACAGGTATTTAATGCAGGACACTTCAAAGATGTATAAAAACAAAAGGAGAGGGCTCAGTACTCCTTAGGTCCTTCTGGTTTTGAAAAACATCTGCCTTTCTAATTGGATATGGGTCTGCTGTAATTTTCCTCGTTGTTTTACATATATCAATTCATTCCAAACAGATTGAGATGAGAAAATGGATCACACACCTACAATTTCTGAATAGGCAGGATCTACCTGAGTATTATTTGCATGCATGCCATGCTGCACTGAAATCAAATGCATGTTCCATGGCATGTAAACTAAATCACTACAACAGAAGAAAAAAAAGGAGCTAATTAAAACACAAAGGTGAAAGACAAAATAAACAGAACAAGCAATGAGCCAGATGACAGTTGTTCTTTAGGTCATTACAAGGAGGCTGCTTCTCCATAGTGCTTGGTAGAAGCACCTACCTCTGACAGAGAGATTTCTGTTGTTCTCTGTAAAGGCTTTTGCTTTTACTGGCATTAATCTCACTTTTCAAATGGACAATACATGAGTCAAATCCATTTTTGACCACTCATATGGCTTGTCTCAGTGAATGTTATGGGCAGAATAATCTCATGTTTCATCTTCCAGGATGTTGCTCACTGTTGCAACAGTTGGATTTTCCCTTTTGTTGTTGGGATAAATTGCTTTCAGGAATATTCCTGCTTTTATTGAAAACAATTTTTTTTAATCTTCCTGATTGAAAAGCCTGAAAATGTATCTCAATACCCCCAAAATGTTCAGAAACTGAAACACAAACAATAATAAGTCCAAGGTTAGTCCTTCTCTTTTCTTTGAATCTCTTTATTAAGTCAGTTTTAGAATTTTCAAAGGCAAACCCATGCTTCCCAGAACCTGAAGATTGTCATTCCCACTACTATGCCCATTTCATAATGGCTTAAGGGAAGCACTCTTTTGAGAAGGAATTGTCACGTTTGAGCTAAGGATGTTCTGTGACCAACACAAGACATTTCTCTACTCAACTGGGGCCCCATTCAGTGCACTTCATGTTCTTTCTTACCTCTAGGGTTCTGCTCAGGAATTACAAACTGACTGCACAGGTAGGTGCCTTGAGAGCCTGGTACCTGTCTGTTCTCTTTTCCACAGGGTCACTGCAGCAGCCCCTTCCCAGCCCCCAGCTGTGTCTGGCTCTGAGCACACGGAGCCCACACCCCAGCTGGGGTCTGTAGGGCAGGCACTGAGCTCAGCCAGCCACAGCCCCCTTCCTTCCACACCAGCTGAGGGAAGCTCAGGCTTTTTGCCCCTGTAGATGACTCCCAGCCCTCTCTGCACAATAAAACCTCAGAGTTAAAAACACGGGAGTTCATCTTCCCCTGTGTTACCCATACGCCTGCAGCCAAACAGAGAGACTAAAGATAGTTTGTCTCTTAGCTCTTAAATATTTAATCCACACCTTCTACATGATATTCTAGCTTCTAGATACAATCCTGTAAATCACTGAATTTCTGTAAGAAGTTACACTATTCTAGATTTTTTTTTACATTTCCTTCTGTGGCACATCCATATATGATGTGAAGGCTGATTAAGTTATGCCTTTACATATTCTGACAAGGTCTTCCAACAGAGCTCAGGAATATTTCAGGCAAAATAAAGAAACAGTACTGAAACACAGAAACCTGCCAATTCTCACCCTTGCAGATAATCTACCTCAAGTCCATTCTAAATGCTAAATCCTTCAGAAGAGCAGATGCAGCACATAAGTTGTACAAAAGAGGTATAGATAAGAAAGAAAAAAAAGGGTGGGTTTTTATCCTCCCCCAAAATTTTTGCTTCACTTCAAATACATAATTGAAATTAAATGTCTATTCCAAAAGAAAAGCACATTATACTGATAAATTAAGTAAAATGCTAAAGGACCTTACCCTGAGAAACCTGAGTCATCACTGGTGATGGCTTCTACCAGGACATTGCTGTGTCATTTTGTAAACAATGTTTTGTTGTCACTGCATTTCACCACAGCTGAATAATAAGGGATTTATGAATTGTGGGCAGGATTTTAAGTAGGATTTGTCAGCAGGATTTTAGGTACCAGCAGAATTGTCAGCAGGATTTTAAGTAACACAGGTGTAATTTTCATCTAGACACCCGGAGAATGAAGGACAAATGTCCATTTTTCCTTTGATGCATTTAAGGTGGAATGTGGTTCTTTGATAATACAAAAATAGGACTGTGCCCTTAACAGTGCTTTTGCCTATCAAAGATGAGAAGAGACAGGATGATGCTCTGCTTGAGAATAAGGCACAGCTGAGTGCTTGACTGCTCAGAAGCTTACAGACATTTCTCAAATAGTCCTTTCAGGAAGCGAGTTACCTACCATTTTCTATTGTGAAACAAATAATTAGATGCATTTTCCACTGTTGGTCACTAGAAATGAAGTCCCCTTGTTCCTCGGAGTGAAAGACTACCCACGTGTAGAATTTTAATTTTGGTTTCTACTCTTTTGTCTTTTTGTTTAATAGTAAATGTCCTGATTGCTAAATGAAACTAGAACCAGATGATCTTTAAGGTCTCTTCCAGCCCAAAACTTTCTATGAATATGTAACTAAGCTCAACGGGCAGGGTTGAAGAAACCTTTGCTAATGTTAGTAGTCAGGGTTTTTTTTCCACATTTATAACATCCTGTAATAGGTTTTCAGGATAAGTTTGTTTATTAATTGAATCTGTCATACCAGGAACACAAAGAGCATTCAGATTAGGCCAGGCTGGATGGAGCTCTGAGCAGCCTGCTCTGGTGGAAAGTGTCCCTGCCTATGGCAGAGGATTGTAACAAGGCCTTTAAGGCCCCTTCCAACCCAAACCATTCTACAATTCTGTAATTCTGTTTTACAAAAGGACAGAAAAGCCAATGTCACCTGCTGGCTATGGAAGGGAGAACTGAGCAATCCCCACTTCCACATTCTCTGCATCAATTAGACCACTTCAGGTCACACAAGTTTGCTGTCACATGTTAAAGGAACTGCTCAGAAGTATCCAGGCACTAGAGAGCCAGGGAGTAACAGGATGGGTTCTAAGATAGGATTAAAAATTCCAGGTATAGGTTACTTTCACTTATTTCAGCTCTCCTAGAGGGGATCTACTGTCTCCAAGTCATAAAATTAAATTCAGCAAAAGGATGTGCTGAATCCCAGATGTTAATTGCACAGACTCACTGGATTAGAACTGCAGATAATTAATTGCCAAATTTTAATACATGCTGAACTAAATGGATGATAAGATTTCCAGTAGGTAGTTCTGAGGTCCAAAAGGGGAAGATTATTTCTTAAAATGTGAAACCCCTAGAGGCCCAAGTCATCTAAAATGTCTGACTTCAGGAAGTTAGAGAAGCTTGGGAGACTAGCAGAAGGGCAAAGTGAGGAGCTGTGATGCTTGAGTGCAGCAGCTCAAGGGAGCTTCTGTGCTGCTAAATTCCTTTTGGTGAGAAGGAAGCAACTTTTCAGCTTTTAGAAACTGTGAGTAATTGTTAGCTGGGTTTCTAAAAGGTCAGTTATACACAAAATGCTCTGTTAGATTTTACATTAAAAACAAAAAAACCCACAAAACAAAACCAGCATTTGCTGTTACGATACCGTAACCTCATCATCCAGTTCTCAGGAATTCAGTTTGTCAGTGAAAACTTAGAGTGAAATGACAGTAGAACTAAAGGTACAAACCTTTGAAAGGGAAAAATCTGTACCTTTATGAAGACATTTTTATCTGGAAAGTACATGAGGTTAAAACAACAAGACCAACACAGAGAGGAATTACTTTATCCCTTGTGCAATAGAATATGTGAGAGACTTCAGCTCTGATAAAAGCTACACTGTACTTAATGTTGCCTGCTCATTAAAATCTGAAATGGAAAGGAACAGCAAAAGCAAATTGTGGCACAGGCTTTAAGACACATGTAGTTTACAACAGATGAGGGAGCTGATGCTCAGCCTCAAGACCCCTGCCTGGTTTATTAACCTTGCCACTCCCTTTTGACTCCATGCACTACAGCACTGCCCCATCCCAAGCAGCCTTCCTGGTGTCTTCACTGACACAGATAAAATAAGACCTTTCAAATTTTTTTTTTCTTTCCATAAATGTGCTATGGAGATGCTCAGGCTGAAATTCAGGGGTGTCTTCCATGTGTTCCTAGGGTTTCATTAGGAACTATGGCTGAGAGGTATAATTTGAAACTATTCTTATACTGCTAAGGCCAGGTTTATTTTCCTGCCACAGGTGAACCAAGGGAAGTAATTTCCTGTTTGAGGAGACACCTAAATGACATTTAGCTGTGGGTATCAGAAAAAAATGCCCTACAATTAGATTTTAAAAATGTTGAGCTTATTTTGGCTGGTGCCTGATACCTTTTGAAATTCACTTCATCCTTTGCAGCTCCTTTTCAAGGAAGTTTTAGAGTGTCTGGTTTGAAGGTTCCTGACCTGGAGGTCACCTTTGATATCAGCCCAGCTTTTGATTATCAGTTTAGCTACATAACAAAAACTTCTCTATCTGCAGAGGGTAGTCAGTAAAGCTACAACCAAGGCTGTCTCAGGAGGGTGCTAGGCTGTCATTCATGCTTTCATTACGTCTCAGCTGGATTATCGAAACACATTGTTCACATGCCTTCCAGAGCAGGCACTTCACAAACTGCAACACAGCAAAAATATTGAAGCTGGAGGGATAAGTAGCAGTCAGTGAGCACAACCCACTGCACCCATGCTGAGAGCTTAACAAGAACCTCAGGCAAGGCAGCCAACTGCAGTTCTGTCTCCCAGCCCCACCTCTAATAATAGTTCTCCACACCTGCACCAGCAGTGAGCCCAAGAAATAGATTTGGCCCCTCTGGGTGTTATTTGGTTATTAATGACACAAGAGAGGTTCAGAACTTGTTGAGCACTGTGTGGTGCTCTACACATCAGAACACTGATTTTCTCTACCTCAGGAAAAAGCAGATTTGCCTTCACACCCTCCCAGAGCCCAGGGATTCTCCTGTCAAATTCAGCCAACAGACTCACTCTTCATTTGCTCAAACCTATTTATTTTACTAAAAGGAAAATATTCAAGACTGGCCAGGCTTTCTCAATTCTCCTGGACATCACCCAATTCACCCACATAAATCCCAACTCTCTAGTTTTGAATGAGAATAATTTAAAAGAATTTAATATTTCAAATTTCACCACTTTGATATTGAATGGAACATTTTTTTTAATGTGAGAAAATTTACTGAGAAGATGCTTAACACATTAATCAGTTGTGGGGTTAAAGTACAGAGCAGGTCATTTGCTGTATTAGCAGAGGGCTGCAGTGATTCCTCCCTCCAGTCTGCCTGGAAATACAACTAAGAGATACCAAAGATTCTCAGAGAGCAAAAATTAAGACAGGGCAACTATGACCACCACCAGGATTTGTGTGTTCACAAGGTCCTGAGAGTTAATAATGCAGAATGTGCCTTTACCAGAGATTTTACTCTGAAGCCCACTGAGTCACTGAGCATAACGCCACAACCTTGGGATACTTTTAAACATGGACTAAATATGTTATTCATCTGCAGGTATTCACAATGGTATCTCAACATCTCTCTCATTTAAGTCCTACCTCAGCTTTCATTGTATAGTCTGTTAATTCTGTGATTCTCCTACATGTGAAGGGCATTCAGAAGTTTCCCGTATTTTGTAATGTATCGGTATAATTACAAAATCTCATTAAGAAGGACTTTATTATTGATTTACTGGTTTTCTATTCATTAAATTTCACTGTAAAAAGGATTATTACTTTTAAAGTCAGCATGCTTAAACACAAATGGAATTATCATAAGAGAAACAACATAAAATGGGGCTATTAATATTAAAACAGCTATACTTTGAAGATTATTCATTTAATAAATCTTTGTGATATTAGCAAGATTGATGAGCAGTAGTACAAATGAGGGGAACATAGGAGAGATGATCATTTATTATCATTACAGAGATATAAAGTATGATTCAGTGTTTCATAATGGATGTTAAATTTGATTTAACATATGGCTGACTCATTCTCTGAAAACTATTCTTAAAGACATAAACTCATTGAAAAGTCAAATCCATTGTCTTAATAATACTCATGAATTATCTTTTGATAAGAAAATAAGTCCCATGTCCTCAGACAAATCAGGCAGCTTGTGGCAGAGCTCTGTGCCAAAGGTACAGAAAATGCACACCCAGAGACACAAACACCTGGAGTGTGCCCAGGCAGGTGAGAACTGAAAATGAGCCAAAAATGTCTCCTCCTTTTGCACACTCAAAGGGCATTTGTGCCCTGTATGCTGCCCCATACTGCTTTTACCTGTGCAACAGACCACAGCAACAGCATATCTGATTGTGAACAGGGGCAAGGCCTCCAAGAGATGTCACAGGAGATTCCCTGGAAATATGTTTACTCACCACTCAAGCATTATCTTGAAGTACTTGGTATGTTCAGAGCAGGGCCTCTGAGACAGGACTGTTTGTTTCTAAGTTAGAACATCTGCACAATTCAGACATTACAAACCCCATGCCAATGCTGAGCAACAGAATTTTGTTACCCTGTTGACACTATTTATTCACATAAAATTGAATAAACTGGGCAGTTAATTGCCTGATCATGTAAGAAACACTACTGTTTCAAATACCCTATCAGATTAAAATACACATTTGAAAAACAAGATAGCTTAAAAGAAGGACTGGTATTTCTGCTAAGTCAAGCCCTGATACATGCTCAGAAAATATCTATCTGAAAGAACCACTATCCAAATTAAATGTGGAGTCACAGAAAGTTCTGTGTCATGGTGATCTTTCTGCTTAGCAATCCTGGCCACAAAAGCTTCTGGAAATTCCTTCTGTAGATCCATCATTATTTTGCCAGTGAATCAAGAGCAATCTGAATATCTTCTCCCCTACCCTGCCCCCATATACACAGGGCACAGATGAGACCGAATGAACATCATGTCCTTGGTACATTTAACAACTGTATTGTGTGCATTTTCCACAGAGGGCACTTCTGCTACCTCTTTGCCTTTAGTTATCTGCAATATTTTTTGTTTAATTAGGGAAATAATTGAATCTATACCTCACCACCTCACTGTTCCTCTCCCCTGAGATGCAGCACTAACAGGATATATTCATATATTTATTCATTCATCATCCTGTTGTGATAGACTAATCCTTGCTGCAGTAGAAGCAGCACAAGTCCCAGCAGTATGGATTACTGGAATGTTTCATGTTCTGGACTACCAGGTTCCTGCTTAGCAATCATCCTTATAAACAGACTCCAGTAAAGGTCTGATGCTTTAATTCCCTCCTCAGATTTTCACTTGTTTCTGCACTGTGTCATGTGCTACAACCAGTCCACACTTGTGCTTAATGGAAGAGGATTGCTGAGCTGCTCCACTGCCGCTTTACATAAACCACTTTACATGTCCAAAGGAAAGGCTTTGCCCTGTCGAAACAAACCACAGCCCCATCATGGAGCCTGCTGCAGGATCTGGCCTTTAACAGCTGACATATTTCCTATGCATAAATCTTCCCAAGCACCATCTCCTCTAAGTGAAATGTGACAGACTTGAATGTACAGAAGAGTAACAGAGTCATAGAGTCTTTATTCTTTGAATATTATAATAATGTAATCATCTGCTAAAATGCCCTATTCACTATCTCTGCTCAGCCATTTGTTTATTTAGGTAGGAATTGACTTTGCATATCAACTTTACATACATCTCAGACTTGTCATACTTTGCCTGCCTCACCTTTTCTCCATCTCTCATGAGAATTTACTTTCACTTATGCAGCACTACCCAGGCAAACGTCTCAGTTGCTAAATGCACTAAAGTCATATGAGAAGAAAATCGTGACAGGATGAAAAGGCAGAACACTTGGCAATGGATGGGTATGCAGATAGTCTACTGAGGCAGAGATGATTTGTAATAGGAAAATTCTAGTCTCTACATAGGTTTTAACTCACTCTTCTTTCTAATTTTACAGACTGACAATGGATTCAAATCTCCCAGGAGAAAGTGAGCATGCTGAAATGTAGGAGGTCTGGTAGAAAAATGAGCAATGGTCGTTAAGTGAAATCTTTTGACTACATATTCTCTTTTTTTGTTTGCTGCAGTGACTTTACTGCTGGTAATTGACTCCTGCTTGTTTACAATTAAAGGATAACATTCATGTTAGACTATACAACTGAAATACTGCTTTCTGCAGTTGAATAAATGTCACAGAAAGATAAGGATGTACATTAGCTGTGAAAGCTGTTAATTGCAAACAAACACCAGCATTAGCAGCGCTGTCCCTCTTTCAGTGTCCTTAGCAAATCACACCTGAGAAAAGATATCTGCATGTCCTTCTCATGCCTGTTGCATATCCACATAGAGGCATGGAGATGTTTTGCTAAATCTTTGCTGGACTACCCATTGATTCTCACTCAGTGCAGCTTCTCACAGGTGAATAAACTATCCAAAGGTAAACCCTGAATATACAGTGAAGTGCTGAGGAGACAGAATTAAGGAAAAAAAATCTTTAATTGCTTTTGCTTAGTTTGCAATTAATCAAAATTATGTCTCTTCTCATAATAAGTTAGCAGGTATTCGAAAAAATATTATATTTTAATCAGACACATATCCATGTTGGGTAAATTAACCAGTGGTGAAATAGCAGATCAGCCAGATCTAAATAGCAGTATTTTCCTAAGTGTATAAAAGATTTGCACTAAATGGCAAGTTGCTGCTTACATAAAGATCAAAAAGATAGCAATTATGCAAACTGTGCTTCAAGCACGCTTTGTCCCAGCATCATTCCTTTCAGCACTGGACCAATCCCAGGTCATCATATCTGCACCAGCATCTCTTTGTTAAAGCATGTTCTGCAAGGCTTGCTGTGTTTAACTGTACATATCTGCCCTGTCAGATACAGGTTCACCTTCTGCTTATTTAACTTCATTTTTTTCAGTTTTATTTAGCTTTCTTTCTTTCTTTCTTTCTTTCTTTCTTTCTTTCTTTCTTTCTTTCTTTCTTTCTTTCTTTCTTTCTCCATATGAAGAGAATATTTAATTCCACAATTTTATCCTTTTAACTTTGGTCTTATTCCATCTCTTTGAGCATGTCTATATGGAACAGGTGTCATGTGAATATTTGAAGCGGAAAAGATTAGTGCATTATAGTGTTTGGAAATGCAAATAATGTTAATCTGTCTTTGATGCTCATCCTCTTTGGCCAAGTCATCACAGACTTCTTAATTAGAATTCTGTTCTTTTACATCCACTGTAACATTTTTCTACTTCTTGTTGTGTCATACATATTTCTCTAGATCTATTAAATATATATCTAGATCTGGACATATATTTATATGAATTTCAAAATAACAATATTCCTAATTTACTTTAAATTATCTGATTGCTTTTACAAGTTTTTGAGAAAGAAAACAACCCAAACCAGTTAGAAGGTGGAACACACCAAACACCAAGGATACCAAGTCTATAATTTTGACAACTGCTTGTTTCTTCGGTGGGGTTGCCTTAACCTCCTGGCACACCCAGTCCTCAGCAAACTTAAGCACCCTTGATTCGTAGGACCCAGTGTTTCTAATGATACTCAGAACTGTCATTTTTGGTGACGAGTTGAGCACACTTGCACCACTGTAAAGTACTACCAGACTATGAGAATGATGCCAGCCCCAAGAACATGAAGAACTGAGGTCTGAAAACACTAGACATACAAATTGTTCATTGTCTCTTTCCCTTCTCATAGCCCCAGCTTCTAAAAAGTCTCTCCAAACAGGAGGTGAGGATGTAAATGAGAGAAAGCCTTTTTTATGCAGCACCATGTTTTATCTGCATCTTTTCATTCTCTCCCAGCCAAGCTTAAATGCCATGTAGATGACTTTCACAATGTCTGGCTTGTCTGTTCCTTTCTCTCCTTGGGCTCCGAACACCGATGCTATTGTTGAGCACTCAAAGGCTCTTTGTAGCCCGAAATAGCTGTACCAAAGCCTTTGCCGTATTCACTCCTTTCACCCAGAACCTGATTCTTATTCTGTGGAGTAGTGATGAGTCTTTTAAACCCTGCATGCTTTTGCAGGCATTTAAGGTTCAAAAGTCCCTCATGTCTAGCTAATCAATACTTTAGGAAGATCTTGTGTAATGCTCATTAAAGTCTAATGCACTGTATTTCTTCAGCTCCCCTGTGCTCCATGCTCAGAATACCCTGCAGCTTCTCTCCAGCTAAATGGCCTTTGAGTTCCTCACACAGCTTGTTGAGGTGTTTTCCTGCCCATTTTTCAGTGATACAGCTTAATACCTCAGATAAATCTTTTGTCCTGGATCCTTCTTCTCCTACAGATAATCCTTCAAGGAGCGGTGAGGAGAACCAACTTCTCAAGTGTTAATTCCTGGAGCTGCTGCTGTGCTTTTTACTCTACAGTGAAAAACCTGCAGGCTGCTGAGCACACAGCAGGGCATCTTCACACATTCCAGTCCACACAGATAAATGGCTGGATGTCTCTGAATGAGTTATTTCCTCCATCTTGCTCTTTGAACTCTCCTGTGGGCAAAGCTGATGGTGGCTACATTGCCTGCTCTTCTGTCTGCTGCCTCCAACATCAGGCAAAGATTCCAGGTGCTGTTAGCCCAAACGATGCTAAGTGTTACTTAACCTCTAATCAAGCCTGATCTCTTTGGTAGGGCTAGAATAAAGCTTATACGTTGCTTATTTACTATTTCTGCCCTATTCAAAACACTGAAGTTGTCCACACATGCAGATGTGCTCATGCAAATATGTGCCAGGTACCTGCTCAGGACCACAGGTCAGCTCCGACTAACTCCTACACTAAACCAGGAGCCTGAGCTGCCACAGCTGGACCAAGGCTGATCAGCAAACTTTTCCTTCAGCAGTAATGAATCAGACAGCCCCACCAGCAAGAGCCATGCTGGGGAGAAGGAGGAGGCAGCCACAGAGAAGCATTATAGTACAGAGGTGCTGCTTGGGCATCATTTGGCAGCTCACCGGCTCCTGACTAGAGTTACACAGCAACCCTTCACATTACCTGACAGAAATATGAAATAGTACAGCAAAGAAACTCCCTTCTGGCTGTAAAGTCAACCAATCTTTCATTTCACCATGTTGGGGTGACATTCAAATGAACATGCTGTTTACATTTTCTCCTTCCTTCCCTTCTCCATAGCTACATGTCTATTGATCAAATGAGATCATCTTAGTGAAAGTAAACAACACCAGAGAAGAAACAAAGAATTTTTGAAGACAAATTTATATCCTGCTAATTGAGAAGAAAGGTTTATATAATGACAAAAGCAGTGGGTAATAGTTATTTAGACAAGTTAAATCAGGATCTCCTAGTTTTATACACCAATATGGGTGGCTCTCCCTATCTAAAAAGCCAGGGCAGTGTTTAACCTCTGCCTATGTGCTTGTTTTATAATAAGCTGGGATGTACCAAGTAACCTAAACTACAAGCTACTGTCACTCTGATTTGTAGCTGTGATGTTTAAAATAGCAGTTCAGAAGATAAATATATCTTGTGCCACTATATCTGGAAAGCACTGTAAAATGACCACCTGCCAATCTCGAATCAGAGCTCATGGCAAGTGAAAATCATGTCTGTATTACCAGCATAATTTTACATTCAATTGATTTTTTAAAAGTAGATTTTACAGAAATCAAACTGGAATATAATCAGGCAGGTAAGAGCTTCACAAAGTAAGCCTGCATGCTTCTTGGTGTGTAAAGACACTTAATTACAAGATGAGATGAGAACTACAGTTCAGAACCAAACGTGTCTATTTTCAGACAGAGTTCACATGCCGCCCCACGAGCCTGGCAGAACCTCCATCCGACAAGGCAGCCTTGGATTTGGGAACATGAAATACATAAACGCAATCTACACTCCCACACACATCCAAAGCATTTCCCCAAAGACACAAGAATTACCTCCATTCCATGTAAGATGGTTTTGCATTTTCTTCTTCTCAAAGATATTAATAAACTAATGTGACAAATTATCAGGCAGAAGAGACACAAAACAAAAGTTGTTTCGCTAGAGATGCCTTACTGCCCTGAAATACTCTGATTAAGCAAGGCCCAAAGTAATACTGCAAGGAAGAATCCCCAGAGAAAGGTCAGTTAGAATCACACAGAGCACTGCTGGCCTTGGCACAGGACAGTTTTCTAATGGCAATGCTACTGCAAGGAGATGCTGCCTTTAGACACCGTCAGACCCAGGCCAGTCAGAAGCAGCCATTCCACCAAATTAAAACACAGTTCTGCTCTGGTCTTGATGTCTGGAGAGGCTACCTAGAACAGAGGCTAGCAAGGGTTAAAAGATAAAAGTGGGTATTTATAGAAAGGCCTTCAAAGGATTCACCTTGGGCAGTGCAGGAGATCCATGGAGGCTACACCCGAGAAGGATGGCTGTCACGGGGTTTTCAGACAGATATAACTCTGGTCTATTTGTGTATCAGAGGTTAATTGTCCAATTAAAACATCAGGTAACGGAGGCACATTCCCCCAGTTTGCCCCTCTTCTTCACTGTTGTTTACATGTTTCAGGGCCTGACAAAGTGAGGTGTCCTTGAGTTTCAGGCCTAGAGAGAAACTGGTTTGAATAAAACGGGAGAAGAGCAGCTGACAGGCTATGGAGTTTTAGAATTATGCACTAAAGCAGTACTGATCTGAAAAATATAAAAGCTAAAACTAAGGCATCAGTCTCACTGGCATTTCCCAAGCAAATTTGCTCATCTTTCTGCAAACCCAACCTCAGGCCTATGAAAGTCAAGCTGTGCTGTCTCCAGCTCCTGCTGCAGAGCTGGCAGCAGCAGCAGCAGCAAGATTCTCCTGACCAAATCCTGCCTCAGGTACCCCTGGGCAATCCTGGCTCTGGGAGTTTAACTGGAAAACAAAGCAAGTACAAATGCGAGAAAGGCAGCACACGTGGCTCAGCACGTGCACAAGACTGGTTTGGTGTCAAAGGCATCCTTAGGTGATTTTTCTGACCTAACTTTGAAGCAATTCTGTAACCAGTAGAAAAAACTGCTGCAGTTCAAAAAGAGGGTCTAAGTAAGGACTTTTAGATGAAGTTCACTCCAAGATCCCAGAAGCTCCTCTGGGAACATGTTTGAACACTTTAACTCATGCTGTGAGCACTGGTAAAAGGGTCCATCACATTTTCCAGTGCCCAGCAGAGGAGCTTACCGTGCCCTACAGAATGCACAGCACTGATTTCCCTGTTCGCTGACACAGGAACAAATGGGGTGCTTTAATTCCTCTTCAGGCTCTTTTCCCACTTCGGAACATCTTAGTAATAAGACTCCTGGTGTTCATGGGAAGCAACAGATGCCAATTGTTCCATTTATTTCCTCCTAAATTAGGTCTATCCATCCTACTGCATCCCAGTGTCAGGTGGAATGGGTACACCAAATCTGCGACCTGTATAGCAAGTTCCCAATCATTTTTGGTTTCAGCTTGGGAGAATAATGACGATTTCCTAAGCTAATGCTTAGGAAAGAAATGCTTAGACCTGATTTTGTTTTCTTCTAGGGAACAAAACACAATAAAACGTACTAATTTCTGAGTGCTTTGGAAATAATTGCTCTTTTATTTAGATGATGCTTCTTGCTCTAAGTCTCAGGGAGGTAAATCCAAAGCAACTACTTGAAATCAGTAGAATAACCTCTTCAATTTGACCTTCACTTTCATGAGCTTATATAAAAAAATACTTGACTAGCAAAAGCTACAAATTATAAATAACAATAAACTACAATTTTAGTTTGACTGAGAGGAAAAAATTACTCTAATTTTACCTTAAAGAACAAAAAAAAATAAGCTTTTCCAAATAATGCCAAAAGTTATTAGAACTGTGCAGCAACAACTGCAGTAGGAGCAGCAAAACAAGCATGGCCTCAGTCCTGGGCACAGACAGGAGTCTTTTAGAAATATTGAATCAGCAGTGTCCCATACAGCTCTGCAGGATGCACACTGCCCCCAAATAACAGAAAGCTTCCTAACACCTTAAAGAGCAAAGAATTCTACTTTCCATGACAGAAGTAGTATCCTGTTACCAGCCAGGTGAACTAATCCCAGGCTCTCCATTCAATAGGATCCTGCCCATATCCATTTGTTTATTATAATGCTGAGATTTTCCCTCACCTATTTCCATGACCTTCACATTTCCATGAGACAAGACTATCACCCTATCCAAGTTCAATTATTGCTCTGATATTTTGTTGCTCGAAGCTGTCAAATTCAGTGTGATTCCACTCTCACAGAAAGAAGTAAGAATGTGATTATCACTGGGGGAAAAGTTTTAAACCATCTGCAAAAATAGCAATAATAATGAGATAAACTTTCCCAACGATGCCATATATCACCTTTGTTTAATATTTTTGTCAGTTCTACTTAAAAAAAATTAATGCCTTGGGAAAAAATAATTGAAAGTGTCTTTCTGGAGCACTGTAAGCACACCCTTGGGGTGTTTATTATTCTAACAATTTCCCATTTTAAAATACACAGGTACTAACAACCAACAAATTATTACATTTCCTTTAAATGAACTGAAACAACAAAGATAATTAACTAAGAACATAAGCCTGCTTTCCATATGGTAATACACATCCCAAGGGCAAAGCACTTCTCTTTTAAGAGATTCCCCACAGAATTCTTATCCACCTTGTAAGGGTAATTAACAACCGCAAAACACAACTGAACTCGCTTAATGCCACAATATTCTGCAATGTTTTACTTTTTCACGGGTGAGTATCATCAGCAAAAAAGAGCACAGGACCTTGGAGCAAGAGGGCATTATTTTCTGTCATGCAGAATGCTGATGTAACTGACAGCATGATTTAAACTCTGAAAAGGCGGTCAGAGCAACGTTTACATTGAAGGTTATGTCAAAAAGAAAGCTAAAATGGGAAATGTGGTTTCCCTCTTAGCTAAGTGGTAGTTTCTGGTATCTCTTATGAACGACAATTTCGTGGGGAAAAAAGAAAGGAACACATTGGCTAATAGGTACCTAATGTGTTAAAAATCAGGTTAGCTAAGGCAAACTATACTTCTATTGTAATTCTATTAGTTGAAGCAAACAGGACACTGAATACTAATGCTTCCTTAGCATGCACAGTGCATATTAAAATTCAAAAGTATCTTGTCTACACTACAATTTTAAACTTGAAAGGTGTACTAGGCAACAAGATTATTGTTACTAGGAACAATACAAGGAAGAATGTGGTAAGTGGAATGAAATTAAAATTCAAAACCTAAAGCCAGGGTAAGCACAGGCGAGCAGGAAAGGTAGAGACATCGTTGGATTGTCCAGGTCTGAGGTTCCCAGCAGAAAAACAACAGGGACCTGTTGGAATGAGTCCCAAGAAGAACCAAGCTGCTCACAGGGCTGAAGAACTTCTGCTATGGAGGCAGGCTGAGAGAGTAGGGACTGTTCATCCTGAAGAGAAGGCTTTGGGGAAACCTTGAGGTCACTCCTAGTACCCAAAATGCCTCCAGAAGACCTGGAGAGGGACTTTCCACAAAGGCATGTGGTGATAGGACAAGGAGATATTGCTTTAAACTGAAGGAAGATAGATTTAGCTTAGACATTGGGAAGAAATCCTTTCCTGTGAGGATGGTGAGGCACTGGCACGGGCTGCAGGCAGACCATGCAGTGATGAGTAACCTAACTCTGGTTAGTGGTCAGGTTTTCATATTTTATTATATGGCTTCAGTGAGGGATTTGACACCTTACTATCGCTGCAATGTGGACCTGTTTCAATACAGGAACCTTTTACATGGGAGAAATCACTGAGCTGGAAGAAAGTGAATGATTGGCACAGGGCAGAAGCACTTTTTGCTTCAAGGCTCTGGCCTGTCGTTTGCTGGAAAATCTGTTTTATTAAATGCCATTCACACTTCCCAGATAAGTCACTGAGGGATATGCCAGATTCTTTCCCAAATACTACTTGATACTCAGTGCTGATCACTGATGCGAGCACAACATCTCTTTTGATGTTTCTAAACATTGACGTGTATACATCTCCCAACACACCAAATGTTTATAAGGCTAAAAGAGAGAGAGATATCAACCCTTTGGACAGAGAAGGGCAGAGGAAGCTATGTTTATTTAAATACACATATCAGATACTTAGAGCTCAGGAAAACCCAAACTAGGTGCCACTCGCCCTGTGATTTTTACTGTTTTTACTGTTACAGCAAGTTTTACTTCAGTGTAATTTTGGTCAATCAAATAAACATTACCAGGAGATGGGTTGCAAGAGGGTGATAAGGAGTACTGTGATATTCCAAGAGTCCTCACTGTGGCTCCAGTCCTGTAAAATCCCCCTCTCTAACCTGCCCATGCAGAGCAGGTTAGTTTGCAGGTGACTTTGAAGGCCACAGGAGCGAACAGAAGCTGACTTGGACACACATTTGGCTGCAGATGGACACAGATGAATTTAGTTGAACTAAGGCCCCTTGTTTGACTCAGCTGTTGTTTGTCAGATATGACAGCCAAACATTGATATTGTCCACATCAGAGGCTACTTTTCACTTCTGCTGTACGTGTCAAAGAAAATAAATATATTCCAGTGACAGCCAGCAATCAGGCAGATAATCAGCATGAAAATTCTACTCTATTCAGGGACTATACAGAATGTTTTTTCTGCTTAGTCCCCTTCAATCATACAAAACATATTAAATAATTTCTTCAAAAAGCTCATGGGCTCAGACCACCCTTAAAGAATAGGAAAGTGCTCTTACATTGGAGACCCCTAACACTCATCATTTAACATACATAGTACCTACAGCAATAAATGAAGTAGATTTACCATTAAAGCTGCAAAAATCAAGGATGCTACTACAGCAAGTCTATCCATCACCAGCACTTATTGCAAACAGCTTTTTCTGCAGCTTAGGCTTGTATAAAAATTTCTCCAATCAGGCATGGCACAGATTCCAGAACGATATGCAATAGCACAGCTCTAACACCTATCATACTTTACAGTCTGGTTTAAAAAAACAATGTGAAAATACCACCAACTAAGCCTTGTTGAGTATTTTTGTCTGTATCATTTGCATTACTGTTTCAGTCCCCCCTTTTTTTCCCTTTGTACCAAAACCAATGACAAGCTGCATGCCCACACACACATTATAGAGAAGATTCACTACTAATCCTAATACATTATACTAAGGAGCACTAAATGTACTAAAGGAGTACATTATGCTTGATAATAACTAGCAGCAGATCATTATAAATTATATTTACAAACAGTAGAGGCAAGAAATAAACATTCACAACCCAAGCAAAGATGACTTTACCTGAAGCACAGCTGAGATGGAGAAGTGAAGGATGGTGATGTTTTCAGTAAATGCAGTACGTGCCATGTTGCAGACATGGTCACACAAAGTGCTAGCTATCAGTTAACATCCAAGGGAAGATAACACCTCTGCTCAGCTGAAGGTTGTGATTCCTGGCAGCTGCTCCAGGGGGTTTGCCCCAGCTCACAGAGCACCATCTCCAGGTGAGCCCTGGCCCCCACACACAAGATCCCCTCACAGCCCTGCTGATGTGAGGGGGATGGGTGGCAGATGCATCTCCTGGCCTGGAATTTCCTATCCTGCTCAGTGGTATCACCTGTCTCAGGTACCAACACATGCTATAACCCCCTCAAATTCTCCATCAGAGCACAGGCCACAGGCAGGGACATCAAGCTATTAGAGGGTATCCAAAGGAGAGCCATGAGGATGGCTTCTGCTCTTAATCCCTTTCAGTGTTCATCCCCCCCTGCACCTAGGAGAGCTCTGAGCAGGACCAGCACCTCCCCACAGCCACTTCTCTCCCCCTGAGGCTGCTCCAGGCCCAGCATACATCCAGACTCTCTGGGGATGCTGAGCCTCCAGGCAAGGCTGCAGTGAGACAGTCAGGGCCAACGAGCCCAGCCAGGCACCAGGGCAGCCCTACAACCCCAGGATCTTACAGTCACTCCAGACAAAGCTTTGTATCCACCTCAAACAGGTGATCAAAGGTAAAGGAACTCGGTCTTGAGGCAAGCTTTACTGCAAGAACTGACAAATACCAGCAGGTTCAAAATTTTAACTGAAGCCTCACCTGCTTGTCTCTCTTGCTCTTTCTTTCATAAACTCAGACCTTATCAAATGTGTGAGCAGTGTCATACCTCAGCACATCATAAAATATGTAAGAGGGCAGAGGATAGCAAAGCAACTTGCTCCAGAAGTAGTGAGACCCTTGGTACTCCCTGACTCTGGGGTACTTTTTATTCCTAGTGTTGCATTAGTGTTATTTTCCAAGTGTTTGATGCAGTATTAACTAGCATCATGTTTTGAGGAATAGAGTTGTACAACACTGCCCAAAGGAAAGGAAAAATACCTTGAAATGAAGTGTGTGATCATTTACAATGCCAAAAGCTTTTTAGCTACAGGCATTATTTCACAGCCAAGGTAAGCACTCTCTCCTAGGGGTACAACTACACAGCTGCTGTTTAGAAAGGAAACTGGGCTTCTCTTTCCAGTCTACCCTTCTCAAATTCACAGGGATGAGAACTGATCTTCCAGCCCTGGAGGTAACAGGGCTGCCCCCAAACCAGGCCAGGAGCGGCCACAAAGGGGTTTTCCTCCAGGCAGCCCCCGCAGCCTCCTGCAGAACATTCCCTGCACACAGAAGGGAGCTCAGCTGTAGGGAAACCCCCGGAGCTGATGGACACACCTGATGCAGGAAGCAGAGAGGGATGTGAAATTCAGAGCTGCCATGATGCTGCTTTGAGGCAGCCACAGGCAGGTCCCACTCTAAAAGTGGGAGAGAGAAGAAAGATGCTTCTTCCAGAGTGCTTCAACCATCTCAGTACCAGCAAACCTGAGAGCAGGATCCACCCAGAGCTCTGCAGACAGGCACAAGCACAGCACAGCTCGGGGCTGAGCTCAAACCTCAGGGCAGAAAGCTGAGAGGGTGAGGGAGCAGGTCCTGGGACAATCAGAGCCCTGGAGCTGGGCTGCACATTGCAGGAGCCTCGGCTGCTGTGTCTGTCTTAACTCAGGAGGAAGGAGGAGGTGGAGATTTTGAGATCCCTCTGTTTAAATAGATTGTGAGTTGCAGAACTCAAACAAAAAACTTCTACAAGCTCTTTCTTTGGGCTCTCCAAACCCACCTGTTTGTAGAAGGCACAGCACAACTGAGTACATGCAACCCCCTCCATCAGCTGGAGTACACAGTGAAAAAATGAGTCAACATTTGAATTAAAGTAATTAAATGCATGTAGCATTCTCAGTCTGAAATTTTATTTAATTTCCCATGTTTCTCATTCCTGGAAAAAGAAATTAAGTTTCATCTCATGAAGACTTAAAAGCTGGACAACCTCTGGAAAAAATCTGCCTTTCAAGAATGCTAGAAATTGGAAAAATACATTCTGTGCAGCATAAATAAACCTTAGCCTACAAAAAGGCTTCCTTCAGCTATACATATATGAATGTGCAAACATATAATTGATGCATTCATTTATTAATGCAAGCTCAGAAACTTTACATCTTGCAGTCAAGTTGACATATGATCTTTTTATTTTATTTTCCAATAGGAGAAAAAAGTAGTGCAGAACTGATAAAATCATTTGAGATTAAATTGGATTTTCCACTACAGAAAGCTGTTTGGAGACAGGTATTCCAACAGTGAGAGACAGTTCAAAAAGCCTTAATGAGAGTGAGAAGGGGGAAAAAAAGTGTCTCTGCTCTTCTAGAATGTTACTCCAAATGCTGTTTTTGTCATAAAATACTTTTGCTTCTTTGCAGAAACTATTTTCTTTTGTTATTACTTTGCAGTATTTAGCTGAAAGGTCGGAACAAGAAAGCTGCATTATGTCAAAATGTCTTATGTGCTATTCAGCAAAATGTGACACCAGTTTTGGGTGCAACAAGTAATAAACTCATTATGCGCTGATTCAAAGATCTCCATTCTCTATAACGAATATGAAATATTAAGGTTCCCCTCGCAGTATTATTAGTGAAGTTATCATAAGAAATAAGGGATAGCAGTGTGTCTGGCTCCATGGACTGAGTTCTCTGCAGAAGTCCAGAGCTTCCACCCCTTGTTTCCATCCCTTGCTCCTCACTGATGCCCTGGCTGGCCAGGTCCTCCTTTCCCACACCCTTGGGGCTGCCTGCAACCCACAAACCCTCCTCCATGACTGGGGAACAGCTTGTTCCTCCTTCCCTCCTTCCTAGACAGAGACAGCTCACCATGTCCCAAACACCCTCACATCCCTTCTGCCTTTTCATCTGTATTCCTCTTCATTCCTTTCCTCTTCACTTTCATATGTCTCTCTGCCACCAGGAAGGGTTTCTTACTCTCTCCCCAAACACAATACTAATTTCTAAGTGCACACCACTTTCCAGTGCATTCCAGGATCTCTCAGCCCTTCACTCCAGCACATCTCTGGATACAAACACACTTCCTTCTTCAGGATGCTTGTTATCTCCTGCTCCTCTGTGGTGCCACACATTTTTTACTCCACTTATCTTTTATACTCAGTTCTTAGATAAAGACAAAAGAAAAACCACAAATCCCCAAACCGTGTCACAAACTGCAGGACAAATGAAAAACTTCCTTCCCTTCTATTCCCAGATCTCTGCAGTCTAGTAAGAGACTGAAGTTCAGACAAATCGAAGATCCCATTGAAGTTGTGAAATCCCTCACAACCTGAATTATTCTGTGATTCTATGTGAATTTGATCAGCACTGGAGCTGGCAAAAAGGGAGTTGTGGCTCACAGGCAGCTGTGGTTGAAAAAGTGATGTTAACATTTTCTTTTGGCCAGATCAGACAGTTCCAGTATTATTGTATATGCAGAAAAGTTCATTGAACCGGAGAGGTTTCAGATGAAACACATTCAGCTGAATTAATGATATTTTCTGGTTCGATTTTTTCATTTCACAACACAACTCTAAAGTCACACAGATCAAGGAAAACTTTAGGTGAAAATTGTGTGCAGTTTATGTGACTTTCCTGAAGTGCAGAAGGATAACACTGGTACTGCCAGTGTTGGTGGTACTACGAATGGAGCAGCTAAAGGGAATCTGTCTTTCCAAGGAAAAGCATCTGTGGGCTGAGTTATCAGTTAAATCCAAATACTTCAAGTCCAGTATTGAGGACTCAGACCATAAATACAGACTGACTGTGCTAGAGAAGAGATTTGTTGTGTAATTCACCAAAGAACCACACAAGCAAGTTCTGATACACTCAAAGCTCTAAACCCAGAACATATATTTATATATATACACATACACACCATTTTAATGTAATGATTAGTCCCATAACAGACCCATTTCTCCCATCAGCACATTAAGCAGCAAGATTAAAACTGTTGGTTTTTTGTCCCTGATGCTCTTTACAGTGGACTCTTCCTGGAGTTTTGTGGCTCAATCCAAACCCTGCAAGAGGGACCGGTTTTTGTGGCACATCCCTCCACAAGCAACCTCCTACCATGATGGGCCATGCAAGGTTTGCATCCCAAGGGAATTAAAACCAGACACCCCACAGTGTGCATTGGTTCTACTCTGTGACTGGATCCAAGTGGCAAAAGAAGCTTTTCCCAGTCAGTTGCACAGGCAACCAATTTCAGAATTTCCTGACTCTACTTTGGTACGTGTTTCTAAAATAATTCTGTGCACTACATAAATTACATAATGTTTAAAAAAACAGGTTCAGGCTTTTGATGTTTGATAAAGTTTAACAGTTCAGCAATTCAGCTATATTCAGGCACATGTAGTTACTGACTAACAATGCAATGCATACATACCATCATTTATAGAAATCTATCGCTTTTTTGAGATATTTAAATTATTTACCCTAATTACCTCAACTACTTTTTTAAAAGGAATTATCATCAAAATTCAGAGAAACAACTTCAATTAATTTTGACTTCCGAGAGAAAGAGTCACTTTCTGAAAACAAAAGAAACAGTTGGCAATAATTTACAGCAAATTTCCCCTTGACTTCTTGTCAGCTTACATTCAATAACCACCTTGAATAGAACTAACACATTATTCAGAGTTGTCTTAGGCTTGCTAATCTTCAGTATTTCCTGGCTTCTGAGTTGTTGTTATTACTACCAAAAGATGGATGATAGTAATAAGCAACTCTTTTGGAGGATATACTTTGGGGATTTCATTTCCCACTTTCAAATATCATTTATTTGTAGGTTTAAAGAAAAACACTGATATTGAAATTAAAACCCATCTGTAAACTCAATCGAATTATTCCATAGTATATAGATGCTGATCAGAATTGATCTGATACAAGCTGAAGTCAGTGGAAGGCTGGTTATTGGCCTTTAGGTCATGCTCCCTAGAGAGGGAAAGGGATTCTAACAAAATTATAGTAAATTAACTACAGTGAGTCAATATCTCTGTATAGGTCTATAGCACACATTTTGCATATTTTAACTGTGTGAAGCCTTTGTTGGAGGAAACAAAAAAGGGTTCCTTGAAGCATTTTTCTGCCCAAACAGAAAGACTGTCCATTATCTGGACAGGTTTTGGGCAAATTGTACTTCAGAGTAAAAACAAGAAGCACTTCTTGGAGACTGACTCAAAACTCAGAGATTTTCCCAATACTCCAAGTTAATTAAAGCAGCAGAGGAAAACAGTCATGAATGTGATTCCAAGAGAAGCTGTGGTTTCTGTGCACCTAAAACCTGATAGAAAAACCTACTCAGAAAAGTCAGCTCCAAAATCATGGAACAAGTAAACCTTCTCTACTTGCAGGAATGTCGCTCTGGGTAAAAAAGAAAAGTAGGTGAGGGACGAACAATTTGTGATCACTGAGCAGAAAATGTGAGTCAGCACTCAGGGCTATTACTTGGGTCAAAGGAGCAAGAGAAGAGGAATTGAGCCATGATGGTTTGGACACAAGTGAAATAAACTGTACCCAGTAAGGAACAGAAATACTGAGAAGAAATTTGCCAGGTAAATGTGAAAATGAGGGGCCTAAGAACCTTTCTACAAGGACCATGCCTTGATAAACTCAGAACACAGCACACACTGCCAGCAAATATTGATGTTTCACCTGCTCTACCATACTCTAACAACTAAAACAGGCTACTTTGCTGAAGTATTTTCTACACCATGAAAATGCACAAGATGGTAATGTATAAACTAAGAATAGAACCAAAAACTTTTTACCTTTCATTTGTCTAAGTGGCTGAAACTCTAAACACAGTAAATCAATTGGAATTTTGCCTGTGCTGGTATTAAATCAACCATTTATCTTTTACCATTATAGTTCTAGCTGGTCAATGAGATGCCTTCAGAAGGTGGAACAGATATAATTTTTCAGGGAATTAGAGTGCAAGATGGCTTGGATACAGTTCATAGTAAGTGTTCAGAACCTGAAATTTGGGATCAGTTTATTTTAATTTGCCACTAAACGGAGGCCACCTGAAAATTTTCTTTTTTAACAGAAAAACTATTGTACCTATTGTATCTATTGTAATCCAGCACAAAGCAGGAATGATCACTGTTATGAATATAAATTTCCTTCTCCATAAGTATTGTTCTTTATCTGGTAAATACTTGCTTTTCCTACTTTTAGTCTGCCTAGTGCATGCATTTGTTCAAATAATCACAGGGAGAGTAAACATGCAAACAGGTATTTCACATGGCTACATATGGAAGAAAACAGCAGCAGAAATTTTGGAGCACAATATAACCAGCTACAAGGACAGTACTGTTAGATCTACAATATTATCACAAAAATGATAAACTAGAAAAAAGTTTACAGCATTCACATGAAACGCTGGTAATTTTACTATTTTATGTAACCATGTTTAACAAATTTGTACTATCAGGGATTGGTACAGATGTAGATTATTTTTTAAGGTCAGTTTCAGAATATGAACTAAATGTTTTTTGATCCTGAGACATTTGTATCTCTTGCTGTCATCAAACATACAAAAAGAACTCGATAATTTCTTTTTTTTTATAGTAAGCACGCACAGGCTTAATATATTCTATGTAATAAACAGAATTTATAAGCTGTAAAAATAGCATTTTTAATTGTTGCCTAGTAACAGTTACAGTTTTGTAACTGACCTTCAGCTAAAAATAAAGAAAATATTAAAAAGAAAAAAGACAAGAAGACAATATTGCTTTATTAAAAAATTTAAATTGTTTTAAAATTATTTTGCTACCATTTCTAAAGGTTCATTTTAACTTCTTCCTATAAAATGCCTGGAAGAGTTAAATAATTCCCTTGTTAAGTCATTTCCCACTTCACCATCCAAGCTCAGATTTTATGAAGTGTTGCTAAAATACGACACAGAGGATGAGTCTGTCACCTTGACAGCAAAAGTGTCCTGGTTTCTGCTGGGATAAACTTAATTTTCTTCCTAGTAGCTGGTACAGCGCTGTGTTTAGGATTTAAGATGAGAATAATGTTGGTAACTCAGGGATGTTTTGGTTATTGCTGGGCAGTGCCTACACAGAGCAGAGACCTTTGCTGCTCCTCATCCCATCCCAGCAGTGAGGAAGCTGGGGCAGGTCAGGAAGGTGGGAGGGGACAGAGCTGATCCCAGCTGATCCCAGCTGATCCCAGGGATATTCCAGGCCCCATAGCAGCATGCTCAGCACGCAGAGCTGGGGGGAGCTGGCTGGGGGCTGCTGCTGGGGACCTGGCTGGGCAGCAGTCAGTGGGCGGTGAGCAATAGAACTGTGCATCCCTTGTTTTGTATAGTCTAATTATTTTATCATTATCATTAATTATTATTATCATTATTATCATAACCATCATCATCATTTCCCTTTCCTGTCCTATTAAGCTCTCTTTATCTCAACCCACGGATTTTACCTTTTTTCTTCCATTTGTCTCCATCTCACTGTCAGGGATAGGGTGAGCGGGTGCCTGTGTGGTGTTGAGCTGCCTGCCAGGTTAAACCCCAGCAAAAAGCCAAATTAAAATCTAAAGTAAGTGAACTTTTGATGTCTGAGAAACTCCAAAGAATAACATAAATAATTACCTATGTGCGCTTCGTTTGCTAAATGCATATTAAGTTTTCTTTTCACTGTAAATCAAATATATATAAAAATTTGCACTCACCAAAGAAATGAGCAGGTTTTGGAGAAGTTCTTGCTTGTCAGAATCACCTCTGACATGCAACTCTGGCTGGAAATCCACTTTTGTGTGACCAAACAAAATGCAGTCACATTTTTATACGCATGAACAATTTTACATATGGTGCAATCTGACAAATACAGAATCCCGGACCACAGCTCCTCTTAGTTCCTTGACTATTCAGTAGTAAATATTCTATGATGTTGAAATATATAGCTCTATACACACAGTTAAAAATTCTGAGTATTTCAGCACTGAAACAGATCCTTCAGCATTCAGAGATAGCAAATCTGGGGAAATTTGCAGCAGTCACACATATTGAAGAACATATTTCTCTAAAAAAGGTATTTCCTGGGCTTAAAGGTTAACCAAACATACACCTAAAGGATATTTCTTAAAGGGTTATCTGTTTTCAGGTCAGTTCTCTTGTTTAGAAGGCTCACCTCTAATTGAAGCAGTAAGTTAGCTGATTTTACACATTTGGAGGGAAGAGGGAAATGGCTTTTGTGATGAGCATCTGCTGTTTTGTTAAAAATGTGGTTAAAGACATTAACAAAAGTGACATTACCAGCTGTTCGAATGTCAAACAGCTTAGTAAAACTGTTTTTTGTCAAATGACAACATATGACACCAAAATCAATTCCAAACCAATAACACTCTCTTAGTTGCAAAACAGGCTGCAATCTAGAAAAAAAAAAAGTTAATTAAAGTACAAATTATACTTTTTTTCTTCCCTGGAAGAACAGAACACCAGATTTGATGACAAAACCCAACCTCTTTTCTAAATTCATAAAAGGCAGAATATAATTTACAATAAGTCCTCTGATGTATAAATAACACCTTATTCCCATAACACACCCGTAACAGCAATAGAACATGACAGGCTGTGCCTTGCAGGGTAATTAAACATGCCCCTGGTGTTTCAAGTACGGTGGCCTTTGGACTTGGGGCTTGCAAGCCCCCCTCCCTTTTGTGCTGCAATCATCAGGCAGGCACTGCCTGGTGTGTGCTGCTGCTCCACCACCCCACGCCCCTGTTTGCATCATTTGTAATTATCAGATTATTAGAAGGTGACACATTAGCAGCCTTGTCAGCCAGCGTTCCTCCAAGAGAAGGATTATAGTCTTTGTGTGTTTGGGCCAATGGCTTTAATGTTCTCTAAAATATGACTTGGAAGGAAAGTAGCCATAAAATAGATTACTAAAATATAAATGGCATCATTTCTACCCTAAAGTCAGGCTTCAAGCTAAAGTGGACAAATTTGCCTTCAGTGTCCTAAGCAACCCGTTATTATCAGATAAAATCCTAAATGCTGGTTGGTGCACACCTCTTTTAAGGGTAGACTCTGGATTTTTTCATCAGGAGAAAGATGCTTGGGGAGTGTTTGGGAAAACGCCTTCCCAAAACATACGGAGAATTACATGAGTAGAGAGAGTCAAGGTAAGCTCAGTCCTCTGAGACAGCTATGCTGCAAAAGGGATTGGTGGGAGAAGGAGGGAAACAGCTGTGCCTTCTTGTTAACTAAATAAGGGACAAATGCTTTAAATGATGATCGATGTTTGCAAACTCACAGCCCTTGAAAAACATGGAGGCTGGAATTGTGGCTTCCAGGTGGAATTGCCAGTAGTGCTCACGTGGCTGAGGTACAGAAGTCTGGTGACATCCATTGGACATCCATGCTTTTGAACAGAAACCCAGCTTGTTCAGGACACATCATGGCAGTTTTCGTTTCTATATTAAACACAGCCCAGGAAAACACCAGTTTCTATTAAAACACTTTTGAATTCATGTTATTTTTCATTTTGAACGCCCAAACACATTTCAATATACATTTTTAGCCAGCTGCAGCAAAGAAACAGGATATGTAACATAAGTGTTTGTTGCTGTCCCCTCACACCACAGCATATGGTAGGTGAGTTACAGGCACTTGTGTTGCTGCTGCAGCTCTTGAAAACTAAATTGTTACATTAGAACCTTAGGCATATGCTATTTTCAAGCTGCAAAATACCTGCTTCCTTAAACACACAGATGCCAATAATCCCCATATGTCTTGAGAAGATTTTGAGGCACTTTTAATAATTGATTAGCTCTGTGAAATGCAAAGTTGAAAATGTAATGAGAAGAAGAGGAAAGAAATTTCTCAGGTTTGTCAAAATTAACTGAAGTGTTGAATCCAGCCCCCTTGGCAGGCTGAATTCATGTCCAGCACGCTGGACCAGGTCGTTTCCACCTTTGTCACATACTCAGAGTCGCACTTTCCCTGCTAGAGGTACCACTGCTCTTTTCTATGGCTGATTAAATCCTAATTTGGAAATGATGCATGTTGTAGAGGATGGGGTGAGCATGGTCCTCTCTCCTTGGTGCCCAGGAGAGGAGACACTGTCAGGCAAGTTGATCCTCCTTGAAGAAACAGAGGAAACAAAAGTGGCAAGAGCCAGGGGGAAAACAAGCCAGGGAATAACAAAGACTGTTCTTGAGGAAAGAAGGAGACAGACTAAAAGAAGAAATAAATATCCAGTGGCAGTGGATCCTGCTGAGGGAAGGAATGCAGCTCTTGCACCAGCACAGGAAGCCCAGAGACGGCTGCCTTGGATTCCCCTTCAGAGTCCCTGCTGATCTCCTGGAAATGGCAGTAAAAGGGAGAGTTGCCTGGTAGAACCCACAACAATCTGAATGCACTGTCTCTGCAGACCTGTTTGCAAGGCCTCACTTACTTATAAGCAAATCATTATGTACAGTAAATATAAGGGACTGAACTCACACAGTGCAGCCATTAATCTAATGCTCCCACTGCATCCACCTTAGTAATAAGATGCTTTTCCTCCCAGCCATCTGCAGAGCTGTGGATTCTCCACCCCCAACTTCTTGCTCTAAAACATCACACACACACAGACAAATCAAGACATATATATTCCATAGCAATTCATTAGGATTTCCTAGCTGCTATTATTATTGATTACTAATTGTTTGTCCCTGCTGCAAACAAAATTTATATTATGCATGTTAAAATGAGGCACTGCCCAGGAAACCAAGGTAAATGATGCAAAAGGCTGACAATACAGATCAAATACTCAAAACCAAACACACAAAGACAGCTGCAGACCGATTTCTAAAGTGTAGGACTAGTCTGTAAACTTAAAGCTTAACCACTTTGTATGGTTTTATCAGGACACAATCTAATAATAAAATACAACAGCAGGCTCCAATGCTCCCGAGCCTGCCATTTCTCCCCAGCTGTGCAGCAGCATGTTACACTGGTGAAAATTAGAAAGCAATGTAACCTCAGTTGACAGGTTTATTAAGACACAGAAGACATTACACAGGCCCCTTTGACATTATAATCACTAACTCAGTCAGGAGCAGAAACCTACCTGCTACCATTATTGGAAGTAATTGGTAAAAAGAAAAAAAGCAGAAAAAAAAGAGAAGAGTAAGCAAACAGCTTTGTAAATGTCATGTTAATTATTTAGGATACAGGTGCTTTCAGGCACATAGACTGCATCCCATCTGTACCTGGGTGGTTTTCAGTGATCAAAAGGAAAGAGCCAGTGAAGGAGATTCCTCTGACCTTACTCCCTTAGTTCAACTGCTCCTGGCCATGTTAAAGAAACAGTTTGTGCTCATGTTACACAGCTAATGCTACACCTTTCCTACCAGTGTAAGTCTCAGTTTGCAAGAATTTATATTTAAATGATATAAAATTGTTCTAAGATGAGACTTGGTCCACACAGATACCACTTAAGTCCTTTTACTTTTTTCTCAACCAAGTTGGATTTTAATTGAGTTGTCTAATACTGTATTTTGTGTTAGGGAAGGAGAAAGACTTCATGGTTCTATGGCTTTCTGGACTTACATGGATTATATAAAGTCCTACGTGGATTTTAACCGTTGGATTGATGTCAGAAAACATCAGTCCAAGAGAGTCAAAATTTCTGGCAAACACTTCAGTAGTTGTCAGTCCTTCACCTGTGGGACACAAATCAATAGGCAGTAAAACCTTCTGTGTCCCACATTTAAATCCCTGCTCATTGCCCTTCTTCCCATGCCACCCCACTGCTGAAACCACCATGGCAGGCACAGAATGATAGAAAAGCACAATTTCTGCTCTTAGAGTTGGCAATCAACATACAAATCCAAGGCAAAAAACCCCCAAAAAGCAGGTCAATGGCAAGTACAAACTAAACTAAAGAAACTAAACTAAATTAAAATGGAGACATGAACTGTCTGCTGAGAAAAAAATCTTCCTATCCTTTGATTGGTTGTGCAGCCCTCTTAGAGCTTGGGCTGTCTGAAGAGTGGGGTATTGACTGTCTAGCTTTTAACCTTTTCTTTCTCTCCTGCATTGTTTAAGAGATTCAAACACTCTTCATCCAACTATTCCCACAGCTCTAGAAAACACTTCAAAACAAGAACTAAAACCTACATTTTCAGAAGAGCTCAGACAGTGCTTTTCTCACTGTGATCTGCGTGTGAGCACACATGGAAATGCTGCCCAGAACACGCTTTTCTGAGGAGAACCAGACAGTAATTTAAACAATTTCAGTCTCAACACATATTTGAACTTCTTTGGCTAATTTTTGTTCTGCTTCTCTGGGCAGGACCTCTCTTTCTCCCTGTGTCCTCAGAGAGCCTAGAGCCTCAGGCATGTCCTGTGTAGACCTTTTGGAAGTGCCTCTGGCTCAAAGGAGAGTTTCTTTCTGCCCTCAGGCACAACACAGGTATCTGGCATGAACTGCAAAGGACAAAAGCTTTGTTGTTAAGGGGCACAAAGTAAAGCTGCTCATAGTTGAAGTCTCCTCCATGGATTTCTCTAGGACCCAAACCCAGTTCACTTACAATCCTGATCCAGTCCCAAATACCAGAGAAATCAGACATTATTAAGTGCAAATAATAGCTTGTGAGTTCATGAGCCCAGAGCTCCTCTGTTAACTTCAAAACAGGGGCCACCTTCAGTGTGTTACTGCAGGGACTTGCATGGCTGAAAGGAGATCAGAAAGTTCAGAGCAATGCTCTCATTTTATCTACAAACTTTCCTGAGTAACAATAAATGCAAAGTTAAAAAGCGTTTGCTATGCTGGATTTCCCAATTTCCACCAGACTGTGCCACGAGGGTCCATTTAATACAAAGGAATTGCAAAAAGCCTTAAATATACAGCCTTTTGATACTAAGCAGCCTCTGTAAGCAATAAATGCTCAATAAATGTAAATATCTTTCAAAGATGATATAAACACATATGATGGCATGACTCAGCCAGCTTTACTTTAAGAAAAAACCCCAGGAAGGCCTTAGATACTCCCATTTGATAGACATGATAAAGTACACAAACACTTGTGCCCTGGGGGGAACTTAGGGGATGATTTAATAGGTGTAGAAATGCTTGTGTTAGGAGAGTCCTTTAATATATTTATTTTGCCTTTAGAGCTTTCTTCTGAAGAATTCTCTGTGAAGACCTCAGGAAAGGTCATATTGCTTGGAATTTTACACCTTGTACAGAGAGGTCTCCAGAGAGCTCCCTGCACCAGCAGTGAATAAACATTCCTCAGTGCTGTTTGCTCCCACCTTACCTCAGCAGCCTGGGAGGCAGCAGCAAAGCTCTGCTTTCCCTTGCAGGATACAAGCCTTTCATTTTAATGACTCTGAGCTGAGACAAGAGCTGCTTTTGTTTCCTCTCGTTTCCAGCCGCCTTTTTCCTTTGTCAGAATTGACAACTTAAAGGACAATCAAAACACCGAGTAAGAAACCCTTTTTGACCTTACTGCCAAGAGTCTTACAAAATTAATGTTTACAGCTATTTATATGCACTGAGAAGTCACTGTTTCCCCTTTGAGTTTACACGTTTCAAAATGTCTTTTTCTAGCTCTCTGGACATCGCTAAACTTTGAGAACTTTTCACAAGCCATGATCTTTACTTTGAAAAACATACCAGGAGTGATGAGAAATTGATGTTTCTCAAATACCCAGTCAGAGACTGTCCAGTCATCATTCACTGGGTTGATTTATTCTACACAATCCCAAGCACAAAATGTTTTCCAAGTACCCAGCTTCCAAACCCACCTGTATTACACTGTATTTTCTGCTTCAAATTTACACCAATGCCAGCCAGTAATCCAGCAATGGTTTCTATCTAAAACACAGGGGCATCCTCTTGTCTGTCATCTTAGGAGTTCCAGCTGACCACTGCATTAACCCTTTCACTTGGAAATTTTTGCAGGCCCAGCTTATTTTCCTAATAAAAGATTCTCTTCTAGTAGTAGTTGCATCTATTGACTATTCAGAAAAAAAAAAGGCAATAATAAAATAGAAGAAAAAAGAAGAAAGCAAAATGATTGCACACATTATTCTGTTGCCAATGAAAGAAGTATTTGTGTTCAGCTTCTGTACATCTGTACTCTTTAGCTTTTTGGTAGAATTGGACATAAAGTCATTTGAGATTTAAAATTCAGAGGGTGCTTCTTTAACAACTGATTCTTTTGTCTAAGAAAACACTTGAGTTTGAACAACTATGTCCTTTAAAGAATAAAAAATGAATTATGTTTTAAAGCTCCTAAGGAAGAGCACCACAAGCCCTGAAGAAATCGAATTAGGAAGACCAGCTTGATGTGCTGAGAACCATCAAACAAAGTTTATCAGATGTCCAGCCCTTGGGTACTGCTTGAAACTGTGCCAGGACATTCTGTAACACCAGGTAAAAGCATGTCTGTGACCTAAACAGAGAAAAACAGCTCAATCCATTGGCCATGGCAATGCTAGACATTACCTTTTGACAGAAAGGGAAAAGGAATGCACAGATTTAATAAGGAACAGATGTCATTTTCTCTCGAGTAGGGAGACTGGCATCAGGGAAACGTTTGAAAAATTGTTAAATCAACTGTTGTGGCAGCTGAACATCCTTGAGTTTAGCCAATGTGATCTAAGCCCTCACAATGTGATTTGAAAATCCCACAAAGCAACCTGGACTGGAAATTGCAGTGAGAGTAAAAAACATAGCTTCTAGGTCTTTAAGTACCAGGTAGAGATTGTTCTTTACAGTTGCTTCCTGCGGAGAAGGAGTTGGAAATGTGAGGATTGTGAAAGCAAGTCCTGTCAATCAAATTTTACAATTATTTTTTCAATGGTTTATTTTCACCCCAAAGCAATGCAATTCACCTCAGCAGGAAAAGTGCCTGAAAACCTTTAGAAATGTCAAAGACCACTTGGGTACAAGAAAGGTAGGTAAGATGCCCTGTGTGTGCCATTAGGCTGGTAGTCAGGGCAGCATCAATACAAGGTGAATGATGGTATGGATGGTGCTTTTTTATAATTTTTTTTTCTTTTTTTTTTTTTTCCCCAGTAGTAGAGCCCCAAAAGAGCCATTAGTGAGAAACACAGGTGGAGTAAAGACAGCCAGAATAATACACTATCAGTGGATTGAAAAATAAAACTGTATTGATTTTATAGACATGCTTAGATTTCTGAGTAGCAAATTGCATCTTTATAATGCTTTTAATTTCAGGTGCTCTTCTGACTGTACACAGAAGAAACAGGACACCCTCAGCTAAAGAGCAGTCAGTTCTCAGGTCACTGGCAGTAACTCTTACAGAGCTTCCAAACCTCACTGAGCAGGGCTGCAGATCTTCAGTGAAAGGACCAAAACCCCACTGTGCATAATCTTCACTGGGTGTATTCATGTGTGGGAAGCTAAGAAAAATATGGTAATTATGGTGCAGGAGGAGGAATATGGATAAAATAGAATGTAGTCCTGAAACTTGTAATTTGCCCAGGATATCAGATTCTATATATTATGTTCAGTAGGCTTAGGAAGAAGAGCAATGCAATTGTCAGGAATTAGTGGAACCCAGGAGGTCCTCATTTACTCTGCAAGACTGAGAGTCCTGGTCAAGCTTTGATTCATCAACATTCTGCAACAGTTGTCACAGATGAAAGGCAATTTCTGAGAAAAGAAATTATGAAGAAACCCAGGGATGTATAGAGCTGAATGTGAAACCCGAGGGACATTTATTCCCTTTCCATCCTGCTGTCTCTAATGGTGCCCCTGCATCCCTCCCATAGACTGGGCTCCACTGGGTTGCTGCTGAAAAGGATTTACAACATTCATTTGAACAGCAATATCATGGGATAATTGTTCCATTGGATTTTAGTTAAATATTTACCTGTACTTTGAAACCACAGCTTGAGCAGGAGCTTTCACAGACATATGAGCTCTCAGCAATTCTTTTAACTTGCAAGAACGACAGCGTGTGACGCAAGGATTAAGATCTCTCTTTCCCATCTCCCATGGCTGGGAAAAACCTTCCTGGTTTTCTCCCCAGCTTTTCTGCTGCACTCTCTCCAAGCAGCATTTACACTTGTCAGAAAGCTGTGCTATTACTACACTCTCAAATTTTATCTTGCATAGCCAAAATGCTATGTTAGGCCTATCTGCAAATTTCAGCCCAGTGCACTGCAGCATGTTCATAAAACAGAAGTTCATACACACAAAGCCAACATTAATATGCAGCAGTTGAAAATGGATAATCTCAGTACACTGAATGCCAATGCTGTAAAACTGTGAGATACACTAAACTTGGATATACTGTCCTATTAAATACAAAACTAATGTTACTTTAGTGGTGAAATGGAGCATCGGAATTACCAGAACTGTGTTCCCAGTGTTACAGTGGGAATAATTACAGGGTATTGAATACATTATATAGGGAATTTGACAACGTGAAGCAATGATGTAACAAGGGAAGTGTTTCCATATAGTTTCTGCTCTCAATTCCTTTGGGTAACAGTGACAGAAAAAATAAAGAGGGTAAGAGACAGAGAAAGAACACTAAACTCTTTCTAATCACCTTAAGTGTACATTAGAGAATCCGACTGCAACATTAGTGAAATTACACAGCATAGCTCAGATCAGAGGGACTGGATTTAATATACAGAAACCCTCTCACAGGCTGCACTGAGAATAATATGGTAAGGAACATTGGGCTGGAAATTTGCAGGTTGAAAAAACACACACTGTACAGTTTCATTAAAAGTTTGAGAGCAGCTGATATTCTCGGTAACAAATCTTTCAAGAAGCTGCAGCAGCAAGACACAAACTAACACAGCCTTGAGCTGGTAACAATTACACAACAGTTTAAATACATGACTGGCCAGGAGAGGGATTACCATTTTCATGGACACCATGGCCAGTCTATCTTGAAGACACCAGGACCAGTTTGGGACACAAATTACTGGAAAACTCAAAGATGACTTTTGACAAAACCAACCTAGAAAGAACAAAGCACTAGAAATTGCTCAAAGCAGAATAACTGAACATGAAACCATGCTGACTTACACAGTAGTCCCAAGACCCACACAGACACTTGGCAACCAGCAGTTGCATGCCAAAGTAAGAAACATCTGGGAAGGCAGATTCCATACAGGAAAATGTGTGTTTGTGAGTAAGAGATGGGGACTGGGCAGTGGGGGAGAGCGTGTGGATGTGTAACACAGAGCAATGCTGTAACTTGCATCCACACAAGTGTGTTGGCTAGGCAGAAATTCTGCTGCCCAAACCCGTGCACCACAACAGAGCTTAAACTAGGGAAACTGAAGGTGTACTATAGGAATTGGAATTAGCTAGGTCAGGGTCAAATCTATCAACCCAGGAAATGTCCATGTGACCAGCAAGAGGTCAACAAAGTCTGGCAAGGAGGATCCCCAAATCTACCATCACACCTCTCCATAACTTTCATCTCTTTCCACCATTATCAATAGGAAGAGAAGCACTGGATTTTTCACTGCACAGATGAGAGAAGAGACACACAAAGGGGTACAGCACAAGGATAAATATGTGGAGAGAGGTGCAGAGCGATGGGCAACAGACAGGAACAGAACATCAGTAGAAGGAGAGTTTTGTAGGGAAAAGGAGGAATTATAAAGACAAGTGTTCAAAGGAGCTGGAGGCTGTCACACAAGTAGAAAGAGTAGAAACACACAAAGAGCTGAGGAGGCAGCATTCATCTGGAATAAAAGAGCAGGCAATGAGGCACATAGCAGGGACACAGAGAAAAGAGGGGCTGGAAGAGGAAGAAGTCCTTGCAGATTTTTCTGGAGGGTGAAGACGGTTCAGGAGCATACACGGTCTGCAGCAAATGATGGACACTGAAACCATCTCCCTCCATTCCTTTGGTCCACATCAATTCACTTCTAAGACATGCTGCAAGGCTGTGCTGTAGCTGCAGGTTAAGGCTGTGAAATGAGGAGAGCTGCTCATTAAGATGGAGCAGTATTTTATTCCATGTGGGAGGGTGTTGGTCTGCTGTGATGCACTGTGTGGTGTTTGCATTTCCAGGAGTGCCAACAGCATAGACAGATGCTTTGTTAAACAAACTGTGGACATCTTAAAAGTCAAAAGTATAGGAATGTGCCAACACAAGGCAAATACTACTGGTGTTTTTTCTGAGAGCAGAAGAAGCCCATTCACACAGATCAAATGTGGTTCAGGAAAATAAAGCTAAACTAGGCCAAGATTAAGATTGACACACTGCCTATTTAAGCACTCGCAGAAGAAATGCTGAGCTTCATTCTCAAAGGGCAGTGCTCAGACCCTGGGCACTCATCAGAACTGGAATCCTGCATTTTATCCCTAGTTGGAAGAAGCCATTGATACAATCCTTCTCTGTAACTCTCAGCTGCTTGCCTGCATCTCAACCTTGGTTGAGACCACGGCCATCCAGCACACAGGCAGGGAAGCTAATGTCTTTTTTTCTGTCAATAAATTAAGCTTCACTCTGCCAATTAAGCTTCATTCTGCCAGGGTACTCAGAGGACATCCTCAGTCCTCCAAAGCAGGTTATGGATAACTGGCATGACCAGAGGTAAAGCTGGCCAAAGAACAGCTGCTGAATGGATAGGAACATAAAAACCTACGGGCTGATTATTTGAAAAAGGGCTGTCAAGTCACCCTTCTCAGAAAGGCTTGAAGATCCAGGAAGAACCCAGAGGGATGTGCACATCCATCCCTCCTTGTGACCACAGAGGGGTCTCTGCTGAGAGGCTGAGGGCTGCAGCCAGAGCTCTCTTTGTCTTAAGCTCCAGAGCAGTTTATACATCACAAAGGCTCTCAAACAGCCAGCACTGCTACTTGAGAAAGGAAATTGCTTCTGCCTACCATCCCCCAGAATCCCTTCCTGCACAGCTTGGGAAGGGTCATGGGTCTGCACAGCCATCCACTATCTTCCCCAGAACAAAAACGCCCTGAGCACCTGAGGTTGGTGAGCACACTGACAGGCAGGGAAGATCACAGAGCATGATCTCAAAAAGTAACAGCGAGGACAGATAATGCATCAATTTTCCAGATGTTGTCAGATCAAATCAGAAACACTGCTGCTACCCAGCTGTGAGTTAATGCAGGTCAGGACACTCCATTCCTCTCTTCTATCTGCTCTCTCACACTTGCTATGTAGATAACTGCAAAACAAAAAGCACTCTAAAAACAGGATGAAAAGCCAAAAATATTACTCACATTATGCCATGAGCAGGTAAACCACGAGGAAAGGAACAGCTCTCAGATTTGAGAGATGAGGTATATTCACATTGTTTAATATTATTTGTTCTGTTTTCAGGGTACAATTTAATTGCTCTTAGTTGATAGGTTAGACAGAAATGCCACAGTGTGTAATGTATTCACAAAAAGTATAGACATATATGACCAATACAAAGCTTTTCAGTGGAATTTACAGAGGTGATAAAAAAGGTCATAACAGAAATACAGTGACCAAATCAAATTACAAGGCCTCTCTTGATAGACCATGCACTCAGGTACATATAAATTTATTCACTCTGCAACAAGCCTTTTTTAAAACAAGCACAAGCCAAAAGCAGCAGGAGGAGCTTAGCTGCAGTTGTGTTACACTGTTATCAATTAAAGGGTCTAATTATAAAAATATTAATTCTGATTTTTATCTAAAAATAGAAAATATTGTGACACCACTTCAGGCCCAGTGAAGAAAAATGGTGCATAAAAGCAAGATGCATGGGGAGCTGTTTCTAATAAAGAAAATTTAAAAAAATACAACCTCCCGCCTCTCACCAGCAGTGGACTCATCATGAAGTGACATCGAAGCTTTTAGTTTGCCCAAGGACAAGAACACATTTGCTCCTTTCTCATTTCCCCACCATTGTGAATAAAAGTAGGAGGAAGAACTGCAAATGCTACAAGCAAGAGCAGAAAGTGACCAGGGCTCTAAGAACTCCTGCTGCTTTGTAAACCATCATTGCAAACATCAGATTATTCTGCTTAAAACCACCTTAATGCAGGAATTTTTAAAATACTGGTATTTGGTAAGTCATATCTTCAGCACTTCAGTGCTGCTGAACCTCTTCCCTCTACAGCCTCCCCTTTCCCCTGAGACTCTGCACAGCCTCTCTCTTGGGGCAATAACTTTGTTCAGGCAGAGTTTGAGAAGCTGCAGCCCAACCTTCAGCTGTGTCTCTTCAGCTGAGACTCAGTGACCGGGCATGGGAGGCAACCAGCTCTAACTCAGAGCAAAGGAAAACACTTCTACTTAAATCATCTTCAATTATTTAAGGCCACCTTGCTGTGATTTGCACTGGAAGAGCCTGGGCAAGCTTACAGTTCCCTTTATGAGGAGAGCAGCAGTTCCCAGCTGTGGCTGGGATCTGCCCCAATGTGTATTTTCACACAATTTCATTAATCCTTCCTCAGCTAACACAAAAAGATTGGGACAATCTTTGGCTTCTCTTCAGGCAAGCTCAAGGGCAGTGTCTCAGCTGAAATTACTCCACCTGGACCCTGTTGGGATAGCATTTGCTGTATGATTCTAGGATTGGTGTGGTTATTGATGGAGTGCAGGGAGGTTCTAGCATCACTAAATGTACCAAAATCTGTCAGGTTTTATTCCTGGCCAGTAATTTCACCAATCTCTCATGAAGTGTGGTGGGAAACAAACAGGTTTTCCTGACAAATGAATTGATGAAAAGGAAAACAGCCCAGCTGAGCTTAAAATTGCCAGACTGGAAGCAGAAGCATTTCAATGGTGAAGATGACAAGGGAAGCATTCTAACACTATATATGTAAAGAAACTGTGAAAAGCCTTAAAGAGAAAAATAAGGAGCCTCACAGCTGTCCTTTGCAAAATATGAAATATTGGTGTTCACTGACAAAGCACAAAACAGAATTTAAATTATGCACAGAGCAAAAATAAACAAACAAACAAACAAAAAACCAACCAAACAAAAAAAAACTCCAAAAACCAACAAACCCAAAAAACGCCCCCAACAAATTCAGATACCAGAGTCAGGCAGGGGGTTTGAAGTGCTCTGTAAACAGCAGGAATAACTGAAAGTGATTTAACTGAGCTATTACCACAAAACCCAGCAACTTACATCTTAACATACTATTTTCCAGTTAAACCAATTACACACAAATCCAGTTTTGATGGTTAACAGGAGATGGTAAAAATATTCTGTAATGGGATACACAAGCTACATTCTGTAGTCAAAAAACCACCCATACTACATAATTTTGTAATTTATTTTGAAGTAAATATCCCATGAATTTGAAATGCATAGCCTGGGCTGGAAGTTGACAGGAACCATCAAATGATGAGGTACTAAAATTTTTAATTTTGAATTCTAATCAAATTTTCTCCCCTAAACATCGAACAGATTTTATGTCTAAAATACCATGTAAAAATGACACTCTTCCCTGGGAGATTTATTACTTCAGAGCACAAACACAAAATCTGATGCTGCAAATGCTCCCACGAGTAACCTCTGCTGCAGGTTGGGTCTCAAATGACTTACTGGCAGGAATCCAGCAACCAGTGAGTCAAAGGTGGTGAACACTGGCACTGCCATAATTCACCCCACTGGGAGCTGGAGTGTTTATCTCAATTTCTGCAGAATTAGAGCCACAAACGTGGGTCTATAGCACAGCTATATTCATTGCTGAACAGTGAAAGTGTTGAATTCCCTGTTCACAGGGACAGCAGCAGACAGTCCTCAGTCAGAAACAAAACCCTACTGAAAAGCCTTTCCCACATGCAGAGCCTTTAATCCCATATATGAGCATAGCAACTTTTTAGTGTCAAGTGTGGAAAAGTGAAGTAACTCCCCCAGAACAGTATCATGGATATGAGTAAGGGAGATACATGAAACCACCTTGCAGCAGGAAACAAGAGGGAAGGACAAATCTTGCCCAACAGATTCATATTCTTTCAGTAAGCATGGTTTCAGAAAGGCTCACAAAAAAAAAAAAAAAACCAAACCCAAAGTCATCAGTAAATAGATTTAAACTGGAAACAAGATAGCAGAATGAGCAAAAGTTGAACAACCCTTTGACAGGGTTAACCCTTTAACCTGAACAGGTTCATTGGGGATATGGAGTGGGAAGCAGAGGAAAAAACCAGTCCTGGTTTTACTGATACAGCAATTCATCCCCAAATGAAAAGGTCTGGACTGTGCAGCTCCTCACCACAGTGCCACTGCCACCCACGACCAACAGCAACACTGGAAGGTTCTGGTTCACTCTGTCTCCACTCCTACCTGTACAAACCTTTCAATATTTCAGAGTATCTCACCACTGCAAGTGCCTCAGTTAGAAGAAACAAAGGCTGTTTTAATAAAAGGAATTCTTTAAAGTGCAAGGGCAAGGTGCCTTGAACTCCTGGCTCCTGCTGTGCATTACCCTGCTCAGGACACAGGGCTCTGCTCACCTGACCATCCCATGATCGCTGTTTTCTCCTCCTGCGTGCAGGAAACAATTTTAGAATGACTGTGCTCACAAAATCTCCAAAATGGTGCTTCAGCTGTAAAAGATGGTGCTTGTAAAGATTTTCTTCTTGGAGTTTAGCAACAGGTCCACTTGATGAGACCTTTGTGATGAAACCCAGCAGGAAGAGCCTCACAGGCTTTGCCTCTGCCTTGCTCCCCGTGGCACTGCAGAGGAGCAGCCTTTAATTGCTCTGGCTTGATAGGTTAGAGAGAAACACCACAGTGTGTAATGTATTCACAAAAAAATACAGATATATATGACCAATGCAAAGCCTTTCATGCAAATGCATGAAGCCTTTAATGCAAAGTGTTTCTTCCAAGACATTTCTCAGCCCCAGCACTCCCGGGCAGGACGCAGAGAAGTTGCAGAGTAACACTGAACAGTAACGCTGCAGATGACAATCCAATTCCAATTTCAAGGCTCACAGGGTGCCATTACAAACAGCAGGGAAAAATTACAGGAGGTGCTTTGGCACCTTTAACTTTTAATAGTCATTTTAATCAGATGATCTTGACATAATTTTCCTGCCTGTTTGGTAATCTTATTTGGAAAATGGAATGAACACAAGATCATTTTGCAACATACAATAACATTTATTTTTTTCCTGTATCTGTTTTTTTCTGAGCTTCCTTCCAGGGGAATCTTATCATAAATCAGTATACTCTGAATTGCTGGAATTGACTGTGTTGGCAGCTGGTGCTGATAGCTACAAATGTGAGTCACAGAACTGTAAATTAGAATATAGAGCATCAATGGATTTCTTTAGGCAGAGACTTTTTAATAGCATTAAAGGAGTGACTGCATTTATGGCTCAAGTGGTATCTTGAGTTCTTTTCCAGCTTAACTTGTAAAGTCAGTTTAGTGGCAATGAGACTTCAGCAATTTTTTCCCTTAAAATTTATGTTTACAAAAACAAGAGAAGAAAAAAAAAAAAAAAGGCTGTCATTTCTTACTATTGCCTCTTTTGGGGGACGTGAAAAAACAGAATAATCAAACCAAAGCTCCCTTAAAAACCCAGATCAGGGGTATGGGCACAGAGGCTAGGATTTTTATGAAGATTAACACGACATCTTTGAGTCTGTGTCCCTTAGCACTTCAGCATTAAGATGATGAAACTATAAATAAAACTTCTGTGTACAGCTTTACCAATAATAATATTTAGAACAAGTAACAGAGCTTTGGATGAAGTTGCAGTGCAAAATCCCAAGGATGATTTGACATCCCACACATTTGTCTCTCCGCCTTCTGGAGACATTGATGGGCCAAATGGTATGTTTTATATTTATCAATATTTTTCCCATGACAGCAGGACCTCAGAACCAGGTTTCCACGGGGTTTGTGTTTTTATAAGCCCTTGAAATTTTTTTTTCTAGCTATAAAGCTATTGAGAAAAACTTAATTAGAATTAGTATACTTTCCATGTATACTAAAATAAACTCTCACACAGCAGAAGTCAGAGGGAAAATCAAGCCAGATATTTAGATCACATGAAATAGAAAAAAAAAAACACAAAAAAAAAAACCAAAAAAACCAAAAAAAAAAAACACCAAAAAAACCCAAAACCACCCCCCAAAAACCAAACCAAAAAAACCCCAGTTATTAAAACTAGCAGATCAGAAATAGGGGGAAAATGTTTCTCTGTAAAAAAAATTAAATGTTACATTTCAGTCTAAAACTTAAAAAACAGTAAGTAAAGAAGTGCTGACTTTTAAGCAGATGGTTTGAAAGAAATCCTGTTCTGAAAATGGAAAATATTTTGTTTCAGAAACTGACAAAACTAAAGGTTTAAAATTATTTTGTTTTACATGCCAAAATTGAAGCATTCACTAACTGCTGTTTGTGCCAAATGAAGCTCAGCTCCACTACATCTGTTTCAGGTAACCCAATTGTTTCTATATTCACATCAATCAAAATGTGTGCTAAGAGTCTGCATTACAGCAGAACTGCCTGCTATGAATGCACAGAGAATTAGCTGGGATGTGTCATTATACAGCACAGTAATTCCAACTAATCCTCCTCCAAAACCTTAAAAAAAACCAGCAAGAAAAAAAAAGAGTCAATTTTACTTTCTCACTGAAAAAAGTCCCGTCATTACATTCACTGACATTAATCATTACAAAAAAAATTTTTTTTTTTAAGCTCAAACACACAGCTGGAACATGAGAACAGTAGAGGAGTAACTACTCTAATACAGACAAGGATTCCTCTACTCCTGTACTGAAATGAGTCGAGGTTTGCTGTATTTATCCTCAATGTCCATTTAATGGAACTCAGGTACTTCCTTGGGAACTCAAGCTTCCTAGGCTATCCTATTCCTTTGGAATTCCCTTCTGGAATTGCCCCAAGGAAAGGCACACATGCAACTCTGAGTCCAATCTGCCAACCAGGGCAGCTGGAGCTCAAGTCAAACAAGTCAATATTTGTTAGGTGCCTTTGCTGTGTGACTGGACTTGTTCATATCAGACCTCTGAATTCCAGAAAAATGTGTAAATTCTGCATGCAGGACTCAGTACAATTGTTTTCACAAGATCAGAATGGAGCAGGTGTATCCTTGTTGTTTTTCAAGTCATTGCTCCATCTGGATGAAAGATAGCAAACCTAGTGGTAAGAAATTTTTTATAAATTAATACTTGGCAATTTGGAGAGAACAAAGATTAGAAATGCTATGTTATATTCAGAACACTAAAATTTAAGAAAAACAAAATTTATCAGATATTAAAACCCCTGCTAACCTAATTAAAGTCTGCCTGAGACTTAATGATTCAGAGGTGATATTTAAATCGTGATTTCATCTCATTTCTCAATTTCTAGAAGTAAAACTTTTCCCTTTATTCAAACTATGTGATCATTTTGGTCCATATCTGCCCCAGGCCTCTTGCTGCCTTTATTTATTTATTTATTTATTTATTTGTTTGTTTGTTTGTTTGTTTCTTCTTCTTCTTATTATTATTATTGAAAAATGAAAGTTATCATAATCACAGTCTGTGGGAAGCAAGTAAATCCAAGTCAAGGTCAAAGAAATGTTTTGCTGTGCCAGGGGCACCATGAGAAATGAAATGGCAGGGATTTTGAACCACTTCCCTGTTCTCTCTGTGCCTATTTACTGATGATAAGATAAAGGCTTTTCAATCACTAACATACAGAAATCACATCAGCAAATCCATAAGGGACAAAGCCCTTAATTCCGTCACACCAGACTCACGTTATTACACATTTAGCCCCTGCTTCTTATGATTTGTAAAAGGAAGAAAAAAAGAAAGATGGATCAAATTATAGATATAATGCAAAAGATAATCAAAAGATGCTGAAGTTGTGCTAAAAGGCTGTCCTTTGAGAACTGAAGTGTATAACTTTGTAATTAGACTTTGGATGAGAGGACTATCATGTCTTAGTCTATTGTTGTTCTTATCAGTGGTCTCTGGAGACTGTGGACAACATCCAGTAATGATTGCAGAATTTGATCATGTTTCTAAATTAATTGTACTGTGGCCTGTTGGGACTATGCAGCCATATCCAGTGGAGAGGAAGGGAATAATATTGTATCGTGCCAAATAACCCCAAATAGTCATTGTACTCAGCCTAGGCTGTGATCTAAATCAACTCAATTTACATAACCAAGTTGAACATATTAATTTACATAATCAGGTCTAAGTACAGAAAAGATATAGAACTGCAGCACTAACATATATTTCTCATTTAGGATTTGCAGCCTATTAGTGGTATTCAAATGATCTGAAGTTTTAAAAATTTCTATACAGTGTTAACATGGTGAAGAGAGGGATTTACTTGGCTGAATACGGCAGGGCTAGGAGAAAGATTAAAAAACAGCAAACATGACAATTTTAATTATTTTTAAATTCCTACATGCCTGACCTGTCAGCACCTAATCATCTGTGACAACTCCAAACAAGATTCTTACAAGGAACCAAGCTGCTGTGGAAAACCCAAACATAAAACCCACAAACATTTGCAGTATTTTAAATAAAAAAAAAATAGGAAAGGACTTTAGAGATGTTGAAGTATTGAGCCACCCAAATGCTTATACCCATCAAAGCTTCACAGATTTCTAACTAAAGAACCAACTGTTTCCTCCTGAAAGCGAGAAGAGATGTCACAGATTGGCATTTAGCAGCACGTGTCCTTTAGCTCTGTTTGAGACACTGAAACCTCATCCCCTAAAAAGCCACCCAAAGATCCCACCAACATCCAGACCACCCCAGCAGCGTGGCCCTGGCTGCAGGGGGTGGCAGTGGGACAGCAGTGCCCCAGATTCAAGGGCTGTTCCACCTGAGATGGATGGAATGAGCACAACCCCGGGCTTCTTATCAGCCCCTAGGAAACACTGGCACAGCTGGCATCACCCTGCTGGGTTTGGGCACTGCCCCCAACACTGCTCTGTGCATTTCTCTTGCAGTTCCTGTAATTCTTGGGTTGGGAGCCTTCTCCCTGTGCTCACTGACTCACCCTTGGACCAAGGCCAGCACAGAAGTGTCACAGTTCCCTCCCTCCTGTGCACAGACTGCAGTTCTTACCCCATTTTTGTGCTCCAGAAGCTTTACCTGGGCTCCCTAGCTCTCACCAAGGACAGTGCTCAAGAGATAAACTCATTTGTTCCAAGTAATACTTGAGAGAAGCTCTAAAACTCTTCTTTGGCAGAGCATGAGCCCAGGGTGGAGCAGCTGCTTGGGCATTTGTGCATCAGCTGCCTGGGCCACATGTCCAGCCCAGGGCATCTGAGCCCTCCCAATCAGCACTTTGTCACTGCATTTCTGGGCTCCTTCTCATCTCAGCTGCAGGGCACCCCAGGAGATGGTAAAAATTGATTACACTTCAAGTAATTTCTGGAAAATACAAGGCTGTTTAAAAATGTGAGTGCTTCTATTCTGTAGGGATTTTTTTCATTAGGGATAAAACAAAGTAAACAACAACAACAACAACAAAAAACAACCCCAAACCAAAACCAAACAAAAAACCCCAAACCAAAACAAAACAAAACAAAGAAAAACCCCTCCACCCCAAAACTCAAAACAAAATTAAAAAAAAAAATAAACCACCCAGAAACAAAGTAAAAAAGAAATTTGCAGCCCCACAAATAAAAACTGATCCACTTTATAGAGTTTCCATTATCATTCTAGCACTGCCTTTGAAAGCCAGTTTGCAGCAAACCCTGCCTACCAAATTGCAGAGGAATTATTCTCAATTACAGCCCTCCATCTGTTAAAAAGTATAGTCACTGATCAGTGCTGACCTCTCCTGTGACAGGTCAAATGGATGAAAAATTCTGACAGCCACTCAGTTTTGAAGTGCCAGGGAGAAGCAGAGAAAGAAAGAGAAAAATAAGGTTCCTTTGCCCAATTTTATTTAATTCTTTTTTTGTGAAAGTAAAACTACATTTTCTTTCTCTCCAGTGAATAAATTGCACATGGCAATGCAATTTTCTTTAAAGTCATTAGCTTAATGTTTTAATTTTGGTATCATTTGCAGAAATCTTCACCCAATCAATCACTTCAGCTTTTGTTTCCTGGTTCTGGACAGTTCTGCTGAGCAGCACAACTTTGCTTCCCTCTCTGTTCCAGCACCTCTATAACTAGGTTGCATATAAATCTGATAGGATTCACCAAAGTCACACTGCTGGGAGAGCCCTATTGCTGGGGACACCTTGCCAAGCTCCAGAAAAATCCCTGAAAGCACTCTCTCAGAGCAGATTCGGGTAAATTAAACTCAACTGCATGAAGAGAGTCTCCTTTACAAACTGTGTGACATTTACCTGTCACTGCTCCCTCCCACCCAAGGGTTTCTGTGATGGAAGGGACGCTGACCTGATGAAAGGCAAACACCAATCACTCTCACTGAAGGCTGACTTAGCGAAGCCCGTGTGCGGCTCCATCCGCAAGGCAGAGCTGTTAATTAGGAGAGGGGACCACTTCCAGAGCTGGGCTGCCACTTGGAAGGATTTTAAAAAGATTTAAAGGAACGAAGAAAGAAGTGTCCCCTCAGGAGCACTTCCAGCCCACATTTAGGTCAGCTGATGACTGATCCTTCAGCTGTACCAGATGTGTTTTATTAGAGAACGCTGTCTTCTGCTCCCAAAAGAAATGCAGTTGTTGAAGCTCACTGGAAAGTGCAAAACCGGGCTGGACAGGCCAAAGAAAACAGGAAAGAAACATTTTCACTGATTGTGAAAGTCCTGCAGAAAGTACTGATATTCACGTTCATCTGCTACTCTGCTAATTTTTGTACAAACAAAATAAACAGGAAAAAGGAGTTCTAGAGCAATTAAATAGTTTCTTCCTGAGATCACTGTCTAAACAGGAGAAAAAATAAAAAGCAGAGAACCTATAACTTCACAATGTCAAAATATATTAAATGTGGGGATTTTTTAAAATTAAAACAAAAACAACAACAACAAAAAAACCCAACAAAACCATCTGATGTGACACCACATTTTTATTCCAGATTAACCAGAGCTGTCCCTTCAAGTTATACTAAATGATTTCCAGGTTAGGATGCATGTGTGACGATGGAACTTGCTTAATTAAATCTGACTGATCTCAGAAGAAAACGCCATTCTGGAACAAAAATTCAAATGATTTATTTATAGCATGTCAAATCTAACGAATATTTTCCTACAGCTGTGCATGCTAACTATAGAAACATGTTTTTCATTGACCATTTTAAGCAGCAGATAAGCTCTTTGTGTGAAAAAAAAAAAAAAAAGAAAACACAAGTTCAGTTGCCTCTGCCTCTTTGCTTAAGATACCACATACTGTGGTCATACAAACTCCTGTTTGTCCCCTGCAATAACAGGATAATATTTTCAAACTGAATTCTAGATATTGATTCCCCAGAAAACTGATTTTAAAAAAGAATAAGCCTGTTTCACTTGAAGGGAAATGCAGATGTGGGACCAGGAGGGATCCCATGGCAGGTGTCTAAGGCAGTAGGACCAGGTGAAGCCCAGGAAAGCCCTGGTGATTGAGCAGGGGATTGTTCTTGTATCCCCCTGAAATATTTCAGATGCAGAATCACCCTGCAAGGACAGGGGGGAGCTGAGGAGTCAGGCTGAGGACCAAGATTTGGCACCAAAAAATCAGACCTGAAGACTCGGTGTTCTTCATTCCTCTGGTGATTTGTATACTCTCAGGAATGGAGAACTTGCCACTGTAGGTGATTTTCAGCTGCATTTTAACCACAAATCCTTACAGACTTTATCACTGAAGCCTGAAAGATGGAATATTTTTCCAGGTTTTACATATTACTTGGCACTGCAGAAAGATTTCCACCTTTTTCCCTGGAAAGGATGAGCAAAGCAGCCATAGCACAACGCTGGCATGCTCCACAGCCCACCTTCAGCTGTTGAGATGCTGTCCTGGCCAAGGCTAGCAGAACATGACCTGCATTTCACCCAGCCCTTGACAGTAAAAGACAATAATTACCTTGATCATAATTGCAATTCTAATAATCTGACAAGAGACATAGCTCAGAATACACTCAGGAGAGCTTTATCAATTAAAGTCACCTCCTCAGTTACTGTTGCAACTCACACAAGGTCTGCAGCACTTCTCAGCTTTGCTATCTTGGGTGGTGATAAATACACTTTTATGACTTTCCAGATGTTAGTGTACAAAGTCTCTTTCATTATTCATGCTCCATAAACCCATAGAAGGAGCTGGGCACAGATCAAGCACATGGGAAACCTAATTTCAACTATCTCACCATATTTTAGATGTAATTTAGCAACAGCATGCTCAGTGCCCTTATTTATCAAGGTTATCTGCCTCAGAAATATATAAAGCCTCTGCTTGTCCTTTTACACAAGTTTTTCATTACTGAAGCTTGAAACACACCATGATAGCATAAGTCACAAACAGCAAGGGACACAACGAAGCCTGATTTATCTGACAATCTCTGCTTTGAAGGCAAAACTTCCTAAGATGCTTAGACCCAGAGGTTGACCTGAAGGCTCATCTAACAACATTTTGTGTTGTTAAACATGAAGGAGTCAAAGACTTAGAGAGTCCAGGAAGAATCATGCAACCACGGTTTCAGTTCTCTTTTTTTTAACAGGATTTTTAGAGGTTTATTTTGCACTTTAGGAGACTGAGGATCTTAGTTTAAATCAGTTCTCAACCACGTTTGATCACATTACAACATGAGCCTTCAAAATGAAAAACCAGGCTTTTGCTAGTCAACTAAGAAATGCTACCAAAACATCTATTTTATATTGATGTTGGCAAAGATGAAAATACTTCACAGGATAAAAATCTGAGCTCACATTTTACATGTCAGCAGCATCTCCTTTCTGCAGATGAGTTCCAGCCTCTGGGATTGGAAATCCCCAAACCAGTGGTGAGCAACAAGCAGAACAGCAGAGGAAACTTCAGATTCAAATGAGTGTGCCTCCCATTAAAAGGTCTCAGTGAAAAGCAATATCCCCAATTCCTCTGATTTCTCCCTCATGAGGGGAACATGTGAAAGTCATAAATCATAGTCATAAGTGACACAGGGCATGCAAAGTGCCCAGGGAAGCAAGGAACATCCTGAGAAAGTCAGAGAGCTCTCAAGACAGGGACTACACCCAACCTGCCAAGATCCACAGGTGAGGTTTTCCTGTTTTTCTTACTCTGGAAGAGGCTGCAAAGCAAATCAAAGGGCACAAGACTCAGAAAGAAGAGTTCTAGTGACAGAATATTCTTTCTTGCTTGATGAAGGGTGGAGGCAGCAGGAATTCCTCTGTCTTAAGTCATAGTGTCCCTTTCCCTCTGTGCAGAAATAAAGAGTGCAGGGAGTGTTCTGCCATAAGCAGTAGAAAATGAACCAAAATCCTAAACTGCACGTATTTGCATGTAGGTGGCTGCTACCTTTTTTAATCATAGTGTTTCTTTGCCAAAAGATCATTTACAACATATGTATCAAATCAACACTTCCACAGAGCCAACTGTGAAGGGAAAAAAAAATAAAAAAGGTTTTTTTCTCATTCTTTTAAGGGACACAACCAGAATAAAATTATTGCAACCCCTTTCCAGCACGAAGCACCCTTCCAACCCTCTCCTCATCCACAGACTGGGCAGTCCAGCTCAAAGGAGAGTGCCCCTCCCAAGTTTCTGGACCCAAAATCTCAGAGAAGCAAATCCCCCGTGACAGCCAGTGTGATACCAGGCTCTCCATCATCAGCTTGATGAGTGAATTCATGGTCCTGTCCTCACTCTGTTGCTGACAGAGCCCCTATCCCAGGCAAGGGAAATCGGGATCAGGGCTCTCTGGGACACACTATTGTGCTCTGCACATCTGGGAAAGCACAAGGTCATTCACACACCACGGGGAGGGCTGCATTTGCACCAACAAAACAAAAATCCAGTGTTACATGGAAGATCTCACTTTGCCTTTTATACTAAACCAAGGTAAATTGGCTTTAATTTACCCCAGACATCCTTCCAGTACTCACCTTTCCTCACCTTCCTTACTCCCCTTTCCTCACCTTTCCAGGAGCTGTCTCCTGACCACTTCACTTCAAACAACAATTTCTTGGAAGTGATAAGCATAGAGCGAAAAGATGAAAAGTTTAGATGATTTCAAGGTTTGTTATTCTGAAAAGCTCTGAGCTTAGGACAAACAGGAATTTCATGACTGATTCACTGAAATTAGGACCAAAACAAAAGTGTAAGAAACTCTTGAGAAAGCATGAAGTGACTGCACATCCACGTTTGTCATTCTATAAAATCAGTTCTGTTTCTAGGAAATCCTGCCTGCCTTTCCTGATGATGAATATGACAAAGGTATAATTTGCCTCAGAGGCAAAGTAGAAATTAAAAAGGCATTAATCCACACAAACTGAGATCTGGGGTATATCTGTTTTGTTTTGTTCTATTATTAAAATAAGAAAGTTTAAACAAGATGAAAATTTGGTATGAAACATAATCCTGAAAGTCCTAGGGTCTACTACAATGCTTGGACAAAATTCAAATACATTTTATCCAAAGTATGGCACCAGCTTCCATCAAGAAATTATATGTTCAGTCACAAATGGTTATTGTAAAATCTTTATTAACCTAAGTGCATATAAAAATTGTGAATTCTTAATACAAAGCAGTATTTGACTTTTAAATTTCATTTTAAGCTCGCCCTGTTCACTTGGAATGTGATTACAGAGTAAATTAAAAAGTAATCACATGTGAATTACATTTCCTCATGAATGTAATGACTTCAGGAGACTGATTAATGTTAAGCAGTGCCTGTCCTACCTCATGCATACCTTCCCAGGTGAGATGTGCAAGATAGCTGTCGTGAGTTGATTTAATTTCCTTTCTCTGGTAGTCCAGTGAGAAATGTTGAACAGAAACCAATTCAGCACGTTCATTAGATCTGTATATGTTCACTTCTTTTGTCCACCCAAGCACCATCTGCAAAATGCTATCAGTGTCAGCTTATGACTGTGAGCAAGACCCCAGAGACTTTGCTCATCCTGTACCCTGCATTCGAGCCAGGAAAACTCTTTACATTTAGATAGAACAACTCAGCTGCTGCACAGAGTAAGAGATACATATGTGTCAGCATATTAAAGCCTGATGAAAAAGAATATCTTGTCAATAAACTAGGAAATAGGCCTGACTGGGAAAATGCACACACAAATATATATACACCCCTCTAAAAAGCTGCATAAGTCAAAACGTGCCTAAAACATTTCCTTTGAAAATAATTTTTAAATGAATGGAGGTATTACATTAAAAGGAATTAAATTTACAGGAATAATTTATTATCTATGAATAAAACAAGTGGCACAAAATTCTGTCTCTAACTCAATAGCCATGCAATGGTTCAGTTCAAAATTTGTTTCCCAAGACTTATTTTTAATTTTAAAAAGAAACAGAAAGGATATTACCCCTGTTCTCGGTTTGTTTGGATCAGTTCACCTTACATCTCATCTTTTCCAGGGAAAGATTCATATCTCTCTTTCTATTCTTGACTTTAATAATAAATAGGAATCCACTTAACATCACAGCTCAAGTGAGTCACAAGAAATAAATCCAAATTTTGGCACAAGTTTATATGTTTCTATCAATGGTTTCTGTTCAGAGAATCATATTTCTGGACCCTTTCATAAGAAAACATTCCACAGGTTACAGAGAATTAGTAGGATGTTTTACACATTTGAGAAGAGGTAAATGCAGAATGTCTCTGAAGCCAGGAAAGGAAAATTCATGCAAAAGAACCAACCTCACATGAGCCAGCACTGGTCTCGAGGGGTGATACTGATGTTTTCCAGTCTTAGATGTCTTGATAGGCAATTATGAAAGTGAGATGAATAGAGAGACACCAGCATTTACAAAATAAAACTCTCACTCAGTTTTTCACCCTGACCAAAGAAAAATCAAATTTAAAAAGTATAGGAGCAGCAATGATTTCAGCTGTATTAATTTTGCAGCTTAACTCAGCCTTGTAAATACTAAAGACAAAAGTACAGTCGAATTGTTCCAGAGCCAGTTCATCTCTGATGGCAAGAGGACTGTTCTGAATTCTAAGTGTGCTTTATAGTGGCAGCATGAGAATAAATTCCAATATATTAACAAGGCTTTTTGCAATTATATATTCATATGTACATATATTCATTTTCATCACTTCATGCTTTCACTTTCCATTACTTCTGTACCCTCAGCAGTTGGACTTTGTTTCTCACTGATTGTTTCTCACTGATTTTCCTCCCCATCCCAAGGCTGCTCCATCCCCTCTCAGCAGTGCTCCTGACACAGCACAGCCCAACGCTTCTCCTGCCTTTGCCATCCTGCTTTGATCCCAGCTGGAGCCACCCTCTCACAGATTCATTTTTTGGCTGGCCTGGGTGCAATTCTCTCCCACCATCCAGTCATGTTCAAACAGATCACATTTTAGACATACTAGATAAAAATTGCTCCATTTAAAACTCTATTCTGATGCAGCAACAACACCAAAAAAAAGCTCTGCAAACTGGACTATTTCCTGATAGGAATAAAAATCCCTGCAAGTAATAACTTTTCTTTAATCTATATGTGAAACTTGAAAATATCTAAACATCTTCCCAAAAAGAAAAGGTCACCTGTAGCGAGGGACAGCATCACTATGTGACTATTAATACAACTCTGTTTTCAAAGGGGAGCCTTTGCATGTTGTGCAATGTCATGCTCCTTTTCCAGCCCATGGGATTATTGCTTTAAACTTTCCTCTCAACACCCAGCACTCCAGTTTCCCTTCATGAGACGGGCACTCAATCACCAAACACCACTTTTCACAAAGCATATGATAGTCCTCTTCTCCTATCTGCTTCTTTTTATTTCATTGGATGTTAGAACTTCAAGAGATTATTCCTAAAGACAGCAAGAGACACTACTGCCCCAGCTATCATTCTGTTTCTTGAATAATAACTGGAAATTAATTGGCATTAATTCACTTGTTCAGAGTTGTACAGAAGATGTTGCTTGCAAACAGCAGCCATGGTTGACTGATTACAGATAGGCAATTAATTTGGAAAAGGGATATTGTAAAAGAAGAATCCAATATCATCTCAGTAGGTGTCACTGCAGTCAGAAGAACATGTCAGAAAACAAATGCTAAATATTCAGATGGCACTGGCATCATCTATCCTGCTCAAAGGAAATATTTATTCTATTTACCTGGCCTCTTCCAGTTTTAAGCATCTCTTTAATCACAAATGTTCAATTCAGAGTTTAAGTTAGTTGTTTGCTGTAATAAAGATTCAGAGGGCAAGCACAATATTTCTCTGCTCAGAATGAGCCTCCTGCAGCACACACTGCTTGTAATGACTGTAACCATTGAGACATTTTTCTGCAAAATGTGTTTCCTGAATTATAAATGAAAATAAAATGAAACATCCAGCTTGACACAGGTTACTTCAGTATGCACCTAGTGCCATTTTTCAGGGCAGGATGTTTTCACAAGCAATGCAGCGAAGGGGACAGAATGCTAGTGTGGATGCCAAGATGCCCCAGCCTATTTCAGCTCTGCCATTCATTTGCCATCTTCTCCAAATGAAATCTTATCTCTGTGCCCTGTTCTCCTGCCATATTTGCTTCTTATGCTTTCAGTCCTTTCTAAATCACTTCTTCTGTGTCCTGCAGCCTGCAGCTTGGTGGAGTCCCAGCTTTGATGTAGACCAGAGAGCAGCTCTGATTCAGGGGTGATGTCCTGTGCCACATTGTCCCACACTGGCTCTGCCCCTCAGCACCAGCAAACCTGGACACTGCCCACTTCAGACAACATGGCTTGGGCCACTCCTGTTTCTTACTGACCTATTGTTTTTCAGATTACATTGTTTCACAGATTATATGATGTTCATAAAGCAAAGCAAAACAAAACGAAACAAAACAACAATACCCCCCATAAAAACAACAATCCCCCCCCTCCCAATCTTGATAAGCTCAGCATTTCTCTACTGTCCTAATCCACAAAATCCAGAACTACCAGGATTTTAATATTAACTGATGTGGCATGGCTGAGGTGGATATGGCAGTACCCATATGGATTTTTTCAGCCATATAATAGATTTTTTTCTGTTACAAGTTATGGACTGCATAACTAGTAGCATAATCAGCCACTGAAATGTGCCACTTAAGAAATCATAAGGCAGCCTAAGGAAAGCTTTTAGAATAGAAAACCTAAAATTTTGTCAAGTGTTCTACTAACTGTTTCCCATTCAGTTTTGAGAGGGACCAAAGCAGAGACAGAATTTTAGAACATGTATTTACAAGGGACATATTTCTGAAGCCATCTCCTCTCAAATAAGGCAGTAGCACAAAGACAGAGGGAAAAAATCCCAGCTCACATCAGGGTGGCATCACCTTTCTGAGGCACCAGAAAGCACCAGCATTCCTAATAGATAAATATTCTCCAGCTTACTTGATATTACTGGCTTCCTATTGAAGATCTGCCCAGCTTCCAGCACCATCCACTGCAGAAGGTTCCTCACACCCCACAAAAACACAGATCAGCTACAGAGTGGGCTTGAGACCTGAGAGGCAATTTTTTCCTCCTGACAACTTCCAAAAAATCCCATCTCTGGTGCTCTTTTCCTTAAAGCTTGGACACACAGGCTCAAGGCCAAAAGAGCAAAGAGGCAGAGCTCCAGCTGATTCCATGGATTTGCAGCTTGATGTGCCAGAAGATAAATTATGCCAGAGAAGCTTTGTGAGGAAGCTGAAGGAGCCAAAGGGAGCCAGTGCCTGCTCACCAAAGCCACTGCCTTGCCATGGAGCTGCACATGTGGCTGCAACAAAAATTTGCTAAAAAAAGTCAGCTTGGAAAGACCCCAAGGGACGGATAAAACTGTTCATCTGAACACACTTCATTTGAAAAACTTGTTTGACTGTGACCAAGGGACAACAGGAAACCACCACACCCTTAACAGTCTATGCCCTGTATGTAGAACAAATGTATTAAGCAGCCAACATACTAAAATAAAGGGAAATTATTTAAAATAAAATATAATAATAATAATAATAATAATAATAATAATAATAATAATAATAATACGAAAACACTTATTGAGGATGCAGAAAACCTAACTTCAAATCCCTTTGCTGTTTCTCTCAATAGCTTGAACCTGGTTCATGCCAAAGGAATGCACTAAGCACTTAGTAACTTTGAAGTGCAGCAGATTACTCACACTGGTGTTTTGTAAAATCTCTCTAAAGGTCTTTTCATTCCAGTGAAAATGAAGCTGATTTCACAGTACCATGTTTTTGTGCACCTTGGAACTGGAGTCTTCCTGCCAGCCATATTAACATTCTACATGGCTTCATTCGAGAATAAATGAAATTACCTTAGTCTTCTCAAAAAACTTGAAGATAATTTGGGATTAATGTTCTCAATAGCCTTGATCTGAAATTCTCAAATATGGTTTGATTCATTAAAGTGTTAAGTAAATATTTTTTTAAATAACTGAAGTTATCTCAGGATTCTGTCTTTATCCCTATTGTAAGAAGCTGAGCTTCTTACAGCAGACCAACAATTTTCAACAAAGACATAAAGACATCAGTTAAATCTCCAGTAGTTACAACAGAATAATCCATTTAATGGATTAGTATTTTTTTCTGACTTTCGCAGTTAGGCCTTTGGCTTCATTCATGCTAAAGGGCAGCAATGAGAGACATAACAGTAATTGCCCCAGGTGGCACCACAACCTCCAGGCATCATTAAGAAATCCAGGCAGCATTTTGCAAGATAGAAATTATACCCTTACACTCCGTAATTTTTAAGACAATTGGCTGAAATATCAATTGACATCTTGTGTCTTTTGTCTTACCAATAAAATAAATAAAATATAATTTACTACTAAGGGTAATAAGAGGTACATTTTCCTTTTGACAGAGGTATAAAACTGCCATTAATATGTTATAAGGCAAGATTATAGTCCTAAATGTAGCTACCCTTTCAACTTCTGACATGTCAAATTAATCTTTGCTTACACCATTACATGAACTAGGCACAGGAGGAAAATTCATGCCTCTGTAAAATGACACTGCAAGACCCCTGCAATACTGAATTTCCATTGTTAAGTGAGAACATGTACCCCATTGCCACCATGAATCTTATGGGCAAGAGTCAGATATTTACTATGACAATTGACAATATTGCCCCTAAAACTGTTAGCAAGGAGCATACAGCAGTACAAATGCTGTCTTCATTGGCTGAATATTATCTACCAAGTAGGAATTACACCTATAGTATATATAATGTATATTTATGTTTAGAGTCACTAATTCGTGATCCAGATGGTCAATAATGACACAGAACTCGGACTGCATTACAAGCCACACAGCAGATTACAAATGTGTTTGACTGCTCGAGACAGAGACCTAATCTTCACTTCTTGATGGGAATGGATTCAAAGCTGGGCTGCCTAATTTTAAGATTAAAAATGAAATAAAGACTAAGTTTAATAACATTCACAGTGTTTAAACAAAGATTGCCAGCTGACACCTCCTAGGGAAAAAGTTCAAATTAGTTCTGTCAGCTTCTTTTTGAACAATTATGTGTTCCAGTGATAAGAGGGGTGGCAGATTTGTTTTAAAAGTCGACTGCAGCCGTGTTCAGAGGACCCGAGCAGAACATTGTATTACAGGCTCAAAAGGAAAATAAACACAGAGATTGCTCAGCACAATTAATTTTCAGAGCTTCCAATCATGGCCATGTAACCCCAATTCTTCTGTAAATTACATTGCAAATTACAGGGATTCAGGAAGCAAGTAAAGAAAGATGGAAGGATGATGCTTCCTCACAAAAAGCTTCAAACAACTGCATTGCTGCACTGGGCTTTGCTTACTGTAAGAAACTTGGACTGTTCTGGCTGTGGGCTCATTGTAGCTCAAGGAAAGTAAATAAAACCCCACTGTATCTCTACAGTATGTTTTTAAAATATCACATTTTCCATATAAGAAGGAGAATAGTGTTATCAAACAACACCCTCAAGGTTTTAAGCCAGTGTGACTCCATCCAAAGGAGGATTGCACCTCTTGCTTAAAAAGTGCACTGAGCACCCATAAATGCATTGCATCAAAAATCTGGGAAAGGTTTTTCAGTGTTGAAGTTCTTGCTGCCATCACATGGTCCTTTGGCAGTGTCCAACAGCATTTGTGAAGTGGGCCCCAGAGAGGCCAGTGCTGGGGAACCCATGGGCATCCAGGGATGTTCATAGAGGCACCACCAGCTGGAAAGCCTCAGGGATAAAGGATTTGCACAGTCTCCCACCTCCACAGCTGGCTGGACAGTTTGGCAAAAGCTCCTGAAATGAGTAACTCACAACAGCTATTCATCAATTTGCTTTACTTTGTTTGATACTGAGTGCAGCTGATAAATCCTCCTCTGATTTTGGCACGGTTGATCTGATCTTCATCCAGAGCTGTTGTGGGCCCTTCCTCTAGAAACAGAAGCTTCTGTGAATAAAGCTCTTTGTGACTATTTCCATCTCAACCTGCCTGGTTGTGAAGAAATCACACAAAGCAATCTCTTCACATTGAAATGTCACAATTTAATTTTATCCACACCTGTCAGGTCCAGAAAGACCATTGGAAATTTCTGCTCAAGTGCTGAAAAACTCAAGCTAAGATCTGGTGTGTTGGAAAACATTGTACCTTAAAATGGTCCCTGACCTGGGTTTCAATCTTACATTTGAGCAGTGAAATCCCTCACTTGGCTGGGAATGCTGAAATCTCTGTGGCATGCAGATATTTTAAAGAGCAATCTGACACAGTCTGCTACCAGACAGAAAGTTGGAGAGTATCCAGTGAGACAGGATATATACAGAATTTACCATTTGTGCATCAGGAGGGCATGCAGAAAAGCAGAGGTGTGTGCTATCTATAAATACCTGTATGTATATCAACATACACATGCAGAGGCTGCTAAATTATAGCTGCTAAAATGATACATTCAAAAAGTATAGATCCCATCTGATCAATCATTCAGGACATATTTAACTTTAATCTGTATAAAGGACATGATGAGAAAGCCAAATATGTCACTGTGAAGATATGCTAAATCAAAGAAATTCAGAGTGCTTTGGGCAAACCCCCATTATTAGTACTTTAATCACATTCTTACAGAGAAAGTGATATAAATGCGTGCCACTGCTGGAAACCTGACCAATTTCTTTTGATGTCTTGCCCAGCGTGAAGTGAGCCAAGGATGCCCTGGAATCACACAACTTTATTTGTAAATTCACTTTTAAAAATTTGACATGAGCCTAGACTGAAATTCAAAATCTGAAAGGGCATCACAAAAGCCTGTTAATACCTAAATCTATTGAAATAAGAAATTATCTAAAGTCGTAAGGGCACAGAAACTATAATCTTCACTTCTTTTAACTTGAACTGCTAGGGACCTTTCTCAGTTGGTCCTTTTCAGAGATTTCAAAGTGCCTTGAAAACTGAAATACAGCCTTAATGTTCTCTTGTAAGAAAGAATAAATAAAAGGCTTCCTTAGACATAGCAGAATCCTGCCATGAAACTACCTCCTGCACACCTATCCAGCGTGTTACCTTAGAACTGGGGAAAGCTCAATGTTACAAAAACCTGTAACACAGCAGGGAAGCTGCTACCACCTTGTTTAACTCCCCTTCCTCTCCCACACATCTGGATCAGTTGGTGATGCTCCTCCATCACCAGATTAAAACGAAGCCAGCACATCCTCCTTGTGCCTGGGCTGACCAAGACAGTCTCTACACAGCACCACACCAATTTCCATTCACAGCAATTTCTTGCAATGGGCATGTTGGGCAGATAATGGAAACCAAAACTGGAGAGGGGTGTGTGTGCATGGGGGTGTGCGTGCAAAAGAGATAGACTATGTGTATATATACATTATAGATACATTTTTTATATATATGTATATTATATATACATTATATACACACACACATATACATTTTTATATACACACACATATATGTATACATATAGACATGCATATATATAATATATATACATGATATATATATGATATATGATATATGATATATATATGTATATGTATATTAACATTAGCAATGTCAATCCATGCCATGGATCACAAATATTAAAATAAGAAAGTAAAAATGTGCAGTGAGTTTCACTCAGCAGAACTCAGCACTGGCGCCCACAATACAATGTGACTTAACTAGGGGCTCTTTGCCAAGTTTTGCAGAATTTTTTGAATGGAGGGTGATGTCCAATTCCTGATGAGCAACAAATCAGTGTTATTTGGTTTTCACACTTCTCTTTGTCTAAACAAGTCCTGTTCCAATTACAAATATTGGTATTAGGCTGTGTCTTGCTGAGTGCTTTTAGCTATGGACAGTGTTCAGTGACTTTAAGTCAATACCTAAAAATGTTAATACAATGTGTTCTATGTTACATCCCTACAGAAAAGAGAGAATCCCATTATTAAGATATTTGACAGAAAGTGAAACAATCTGACTTCAGCCTCTTTCTTCTGTCCTAAACTTAGCAATGCAACATCAGCAAACAACTTTGTTTCTCTGTGCCTTCATTAACCTTTCCTGTTAACAGCGTTTCATGCTCAGCCTCAGAACCATTATTAAACATGAATACCCATTTGATTCATGAAATCAGTGCAGGAAATCAGAAATTAAATTTAAAAAAACACTAATTCTGAAGGTAAAGAGATGTAATACTGCATAGAGGTTAATATTTCTTATAATCTAATAGCACTCCCTCTTTGGCTAGCAAGGGGAGAGTTTTCTCTATCAGCTTCTAATTGCTATATAAATACTTGATAGGTGAATACCGGCACCAGCTTGTTTTGATTGTGAGGGTAAAACCTAGATATAAATGTTCTATTAAAATGGGAAACTAAAGCTAGCAAATTTATTTAAAAATATAGCAGTTGTCTTTTTTCCTCCTTTTAAAAACCTACTATAACTTTTAAAAATATCTCACAATGCTCACAGGGAAAGTCAGCCCTTGTACTTGACACCTAAATACAGCTTGCTACTACACATCAAGGCACATCTATGAAAATAGATTAAAAATACTAAATTTATAGCAGATTGAAAAATGTTTGTCAAGAGTTTTCAGTACACCTTGTGCAACATGGCAGCAAAGCAGTCTACTGGCAGATGGCAATCTCTATAGGAAAAATACGATTTCATCCACATGACTGTGTAAATTACCCAAAGACTATAGGTAATTTCATAGCATTACCTCCAAGAAAATAAGAGTAATCTTCGCGTATTGCTCCAGGGAGGGGTCTTGATATTAAGGGGATGATGATGACCTTGAAATATAAGTGGGAAAGAAGAGATGAAAGGAAAATTACCCGTAATTTTTTTTTTTCAACCACTGGTAAATCACTGGAGTGAACTCCATGCCTTGTGTTTCCAGCAGAGGCAAAGCACACAGAGTTACTGAAGTAACTCACTGGTGGTGATGGATACCTGCTTATCCCATCACCGTGAACTTCAGAGGAAATTTCAACCAATAACTCTGTCTGTTCTGCTCACCAATATGCAGAAAGCTCATTAGAGCAAAGGCACATTTCAATTGGGTTTCTCTGGGAAACTTAACCTCTTTATTTTCCTTGGGCAATACAGTTACTGTTTTAAGAAAACAGCTCTTGCCAAGAGCTCTCAAACACTAGGTCACTGTAATTATTCCTTCCTTGAAATAAAATGGAATAGTTAGAGTACTGCTCATTTTTAAATAGAAAGAACAACGCATTTTCTCTTTCTATCTGCTTCAATTCAGATATTAGGAAAACTCACATGGAAATACTAAATTTGAGCTTTCTTTGATCAGTGTTGTGCTTGCTTTCCTTCTGGTATTGTTATTATGCAATTTTTTGCCTTTTCTGCTCAAAGTGGTGCTATCCATAAAAACATTTGAAAGTGAAAGATCCACCCTAGCCAGTAGAAGGCACGGCCCTCCTAGACCAACAGACAGGGCATTTTATGTTATTTTTACAGCCCCCAGGAGACTTAGTCCTGCTGTCCAGAGAGCAGTGAAAAATTCAATTCCAGTGCCAGCTCACTGCAGTCAATGCCATAGAAGAAATCAGAAGTAGAGATGGATGTAGAACCTGGGGAAGAGGTTAAACAACACAGGTGACTGCTGAGTTCCTGCACCATTATTTGAGTTGAAATAGAAATCTCATTACCAAGCAAAGGCCACACTGAAGGATGGAGACAAAGAGCCCTTTTGCCTTGTGCTTGGGCCCAGGCTTTGAAGGAATGGCTAGAAGGAGACTCATCACCTTCCTGCAGATTTGGTAACACCTCATGGAATCACAGAAGGGTTGGAAGGGACCTTAAAGATCATCTCATTCCAATCCCTGCCATGGGTGGGAACACCTTCCACTGTCCCAAATTGCTCCAAGCCTCATCCAGCCTGGCCTTGGACACTTCCAGGGATGGTGGCAGCCACCACTGTGCCCTTCAAGGTTGCGCAGTTACATCAGTCACAAGTCCCAGCCTACAAAATGCTCAAGAGTATCTAAGAAACAGCAATATAACAGATACAGATGCAGCAGAATCTTCCTGAATTAGCTCATGAGAGTCAGAGGGTTCAGTGTAACATTCAGGCAATGTATACAGAGCAGGCCAGAGGGTACGGGGAAGAATGTTGCATCTAAATAGCCAAATTACATCTACTGTATTTCAGTAAAATTAATAACAAACTGAACTCAGAGGCACCTCATCTAAATTTGAAATGGAAATTTGCAACTGCCATGTTTATTTCATTATTATTTCATGAGGAGTCTATGCTTGTTTATGAATTCTTAAAGTATATTTAAGCAATCAAGCATAATAGTGGTGTAATTATCTCAAACCTATTGCAGTTCCAGGACTTTATGAGGAACCTAAGTGCATTTCATGTAGCTGGCTCCTAAGGTGTCTCACTCATGAGCTTATTCCCTGCTGTGTCTCACTGAAAAGAAGAGGCACTGACAAGGGAAAAAAACCCCAAATCCTGTTACCAGAAAGGAGAAGGCAACACATCAGTCATGTGAGCTGACCCCACTCCCATAAACCATGTCCACATCCATCCCTGCTCCAGCCTGGAGCCTGGGGCAGAGATCTCACAAGGCAGTGCTGTTATTGGGTTCAAAGCTACCTCAGTGAGGCATTTCTGAGCTGGGCACCCGGACCTGGCAGCCAGGCTGCAATAGAGCTGCCACCTTTAGGGGAAAAGAACCCAGCTGGGGTGCTGGTATATAATGAAAATGATTGAAAAGTGGCTTTGCACTTAATAACACTGCTGCCATGGTGATCTCTTCCATTCTGCTGCTCTCTGGGTAGAAGGCACTTGCCTGTTCTCCTTCACATGTGATATCAGCTCTTTTTTAAAAAAGAGACAGGGGTGGTAATGCTTGGCAGCGTGCAGATCAGCAGGGCTGCAGAAAGCAGAAAAACTCTGTTGGGCCAAAAGAGACAAGCACTGTCAGAGACCAGGAAAAGCCTTTCCCTCCCTTCCAAACTGAAGTATCATAGCTTGAAAAATAGCTTGTGCAAGCCAGAAAATTCTTGTCCAGGCTTGCTACTACCAAGGCATGGGCTTGTCCAGGCTTGCTACTACCATTGTTCTTTTCCTGTGAAATCAAATATGGACATAGGGCTTTATTTTGGAGTAGGACTGAAACTGTCACCTTGGACTGGCTGCAGCACAAATTACCTTTTGTCTCCTTAGCACTGATTCAGCCAGCTGAACTCTTCCCATTCAGTAAAAGCAAATGGGGTCAAATGCAGCAAAGATCATCTGCTGCACAAATGATTCTTAAGCTTTTCCCAGACAACATATCTAATTATCAATTATTTAAAGGGTGCGAAAAGTGAGCTCCAGGATATGTTTGTAAATCCTGCCAGGAGGTCTACCTTAAACTCAGCCCCAACAGTTGCCACTGCTCTAAATTCTGATACACACCTTTGAACTTTCAGTCTTGCAGTGGCACATTCAAGACAAATGGGAGGTGACAGCTAAGTAGCAACACCTCTTTAGTATAAAACGAGATTCATTAGATGAACTTTCAAGGGGTCTATACAGTGTCTCATACTGAAAGAGCAGCTTTTCTACAGCCTGGCTCAAGACATCCAAGAATCTCTTGCTCCAGGACTAGTCTGGCTGCAGAGGAATTTGTCAAAAACTTCTGAACAGATGCAATAACTGGATACACAGTCATTGACAAGGATTAGGAGGTTTCCTTTATGGCAATAATATAAAAGGATTAGTTCTTTGGTTTTAGAGTATAAATCCCTAAAGGCAGATTTTATTTTATATTTTTTTTAATATATGAACTACAAAAATATCGTAGTATTTCTTTGTGAGATATGAACTTACTGCAATTTTTAAAACACTCATCTTTATCTTTATTGTTGTAATCCAGTAGACAAACAACACTTCCCATGCTTCCTTTTAGCTCCCCCTCTGCTTTATTAACTCAGTCCTTTTCAGCCCTAGTTCAGGTGATAATTGATTAATTTGTGATCACTGCTTCTGGGCACTGCGTTTTTAAAGATACAGTATTGTCCAGAGAATTATACGTGGGAAATAACATCCTTTGTGTTTACCTTTATTATCCTTTCTCCTTGTCCAGTGCCCATTTTCCCTTCTGTGCCAGAAATACTGTATCTTACTGCATCACTGTATTTTCCTAGCCACAAAGCTTTGTTCTCTGGTAATTGAAAAATTCTTTATCCACTGCAATTGCATTTACCGAGGTCAAAAACTATGAACATCTCACATGTTTCAAGTGCATTAGATTACACAGGCAAGTAAGTATAGAGTTGTTTAAAAGAATCATGCACAACTGCTTTTTAATCAGCAAAGACCCTTTAAAGTAGTTATCAGCACTGTACTATCAGAAATGCTATTTAGATGCTCCTACTAAAAGCACAAAGATTATTCAATCTTCTTTAACCTAAAATAAACTCGGGTTACTTGACACCAAAACATGATGTATGTGCATAGTTTAGTCCATACACCAGAAGTAGTTGGGCTCATAATTTCATTTCTACTCATATTGTAGAAATGAAACCATAGAGCTTGCCCCTTTGAGACAGGGAAATCATAGAGATACTCTTGGATCCAATACTGCTCTATGTTAAAGGACTTATTAGAATTTAAATTACTATTGTGTATTGTTTTAATATGTCTTCACAGCATGCACCACAACAGCTCCTTTGCAGCTATTACACTGTACATTGGCTACATCAATTAACAGAAATGCACATTATATATTATCGACCTATTTAATACCTAATACATTTTTCCACAGCCTATTTCTTCTTCCTAATGTGCACTCAGAAAACACACTATGAGTTAGTTTTGCTAAGAAAGTCATGTATCTGTGCACTTACTCCAAGAACACTGTGCATAAAGACATAGATCTGAATATAGTGACTCCTTTTTTAAATTGAATTTTATTGGGTTTTTTTTTCCTTTTGCAATGTCCAAATCCCACTGTGGGTTTTTCTAAAATATGTATTTTTAAAAATAGGAAATTAATGCCAAGTTAGGGACAAACCCTCACTTATTGGCACCCAGCAGCACAGAGAAAAAAACTTTTGCAAGCTTAAATAACTTTATACATGTGAAAAAAATCAGGTCTAGGTCAACATGACAAGTGAAGTACATCTGATGTGTAATATTACTCAATAAACAGACAGAAAAAGATCCAAATGTAGTTCACCAAATCAAGACAAAGTGTTGAAATTGGCGTTCTTATAGATGACTGTTGCTAAAACCAATATTCTAACATTAAACTTTGTATTTGTGACTGCCTCAGAAAGCAAAAAAATAAAATCCTCAAAGCAGGGCTGAGAATTTAAATATTTAACTTTGACAGTCTGAAAAAAAAAATCCAACCATTTTAAAGAATTTCAATTATGTAAATGAGAAGAGAGTTTATACATAACTGACAAAATGAACTGTTTCTTTGGTGGCCTATTAATATCGAAATGGCTAAATCAACATCCCTGCTACATTGATCATCCTGACTTATAACCATACAATGACTTAATGGTAAAATATCTTATCTATATATAATGCTACTGAATGCAAAAGCCTTTTCACATTTCCAGGTCTGAAATGAAGCATACATATGCAAAGGAAAAAGGGGGATAAAATGAAAGATTTTCTAAACTTTATGCAAAGGGCTAAGCAGCTCTGGTTGCTCACAATAAAATAAAATAGTTCCTATTTCAAGAGTTCTGATTTGAATTCAGTCTGCGTTGGAAATGACCAAAAGCTGCTTAAATGTGACATGGTCTGTGTGGAAAAAATCAGTGGCTTTGCAGGAGTGGATAAGGTCTCCACCTTGGGAAGTTTCCTCACCAGGCAGGATGTCAGGGCCAGCTCCAGGGACAGGCTGAGCTCCTTTCCCCAGGCTGCAAACTCTCCCTGGCACAGCTGGGGTGCCTGACACTCATCTTTTAGTGAACAAATGTTTTACAGAAGTGCTTGGGCTCCAAACCCACCCCTCCCCGTGCCTCTGAACTCACAAACCCAACCAGGTGAGGGTGAAAGACCACTCAAAGGTTCAGTACCAAGGCAAACTTTTTAGAGGTCTCCAGCAGTGATTTGAGTGCAGATGAGCTGCACACAATCCTCTTTTGCCCTGTCCAGAGGACATCCTAGAGCCTGGATTTAATGTGGGTTGAGGAGAGTACAAAGGAAAAAGGATTGGCTTCATAATGCCTTCACAAATCCTTCTTTTTTTTCCTTTCTCATTCCCCTCCTTTAATGTCTCCTTTCATGTTTCTTTTCCTCTTTCTCTCTTGGTGCCCAAGCAGTGGTGCTGAATGCTAACAAGACCTGACCCAGGCAGTCAGTCACTTTGGATGATTTCTTAGGGTATGAGCCATGTGATTTGCTCTTTGTGTGCCCACCTAGATACCACGAGGTTGGACCCTTCATTGAAAGTGATGTTCTGGTATCCAGTTTGCACAATCTGCCTACCTGATAGCAATCTCCTGATTCCATGTCTATTGTGGCTTTGGTTCTTTTTAATGGAGTCTTTTTCATTTTCTCTTCACAAATGTGCCTCAATCTATCTTACATTTTAATTGAATCAAATTTAATTTAAACCAAATCAAAGGTCCTTTCAATACATCTACATAAGAAAGCACTTAATCTTAATAAACTACCATTTAAGATGGAGAGGGAACCTACAGTAGCAGTGGAATATGTAGCAAATCAAAATTCTCTCAGTTCATATAAAGGAATGAAGCCAAAATAAGCCCACTCTACTGTTTAAACTGTGCTGCATGTAATGTGTAAGGAAGAGAAATGTGCTGCTAAAGTAATACACTGTGACTGTGAACTATTCGCTGAAATCTGAAAAGAATCCCATTTCCCAAAGCAGCTTAGAAAATGACATTTGCTGGGACCCTGTATTAATGAGATGAAGATCCTTACCCCCTTCAGATTTTATTACATTTCAGAAGACATTTCAAAAAGTCAAATAATTTACTTTGCTTAGGTGAGGAGCAGTTAACCCTCTGGGATTCACTGTCTCTTCAGCTCTACAGTTGTCTAGCATATGAATTTTACTAGAGCTGTTAACTTTTATTTCCTGCAATGCATGGATATGAAATACTAACTTCTCCTCCTCCCTCCTCTCTGCCTTTGCACTGCCAAGTGTGTACAATTCTTCAAAACCAAACACTGTATATTCCTACATTAGCTGGCCTGTGCATACATATATTATTTACTACAATTTACATAAGAACTAGCTCACACCAAAGAAAGATTTGTGATCTTTCAACAGGAGTGAATAGGAGACATTAGTTTATGGGAGACAACTCAATTATCTTTCAAAGTTCTGCAATAAGATCATTAGATTTCTCCTTCACAAAAGCATTTCTACAGGTGCTTAGAGAAAAAGAAAGCAGTGCTAGGTACAAATCCTTAAGTTAATGCACTTTCAAAACCTTAAAATAGAACATTAGTTCTGGAAAAATCTGCTTAAAGTTTGTGGAGAGGCAGGTCCAGTGACACCTCAGCTGCTTTTGTGCAGGGATCAGAGAGGAGTCAGGCTCCTCCACAGCCTCTGCACTGGATTCTTTATGGTAACACCACACAACTAAAATGATGTCTTGTTGCTCTGAGTGAAACCCTGGGCACAGCAATAACAGCATTTTTAATACCAGTGGTAAAAACACAAGACTGAGTAGCCATGGAAGAATCTAGATGGGTAAAAGCATGAACTCAATACCTGCACCACAGCCTCTTAAGAGACCCTGCTCTGGTCAGCATTTCGGCTTCCATGCTCACAGGGAAACAGGTAGGGAGAAATGTGGGGATTCTAGAGCACAGATGAGAGGACAGTGTAAATCAGACCAGAATGAATTAGTTTCCTCCCCTCTCCACTTGTGGGGCACTGTTGTTAGTAGACAGTATGTCGAGGAAGGGCACTGATGGTTACTACAGCTTTGGCTGTGAGAAAAATGTCAGGGTGCCAACCCTACTTGGCTTCCCAGTGACAGTGGGAAGATTAAGGCACTTCTCTTTGTGGGAGCAACACCCTCACAGGAAAGAATTTCTTCCTAATATCTAATCTAAACCCACTCTCAGTTTAAAACCATTCCCTCTTCCCTGTGTAAATGGTCTCTATTTTTCCAGCAAGTTCCCTTCAGGTGCTGGAAGGACACAATCAAGTCTCCATGAAGCCTTCTCTTTTCCAGACTGAACAATCCCAACTCCCTCAACCTTTCCACATGGCAGGGGTGCTCCATCTCTGAAAATTTTGGTGGCCTCCTCTGGACTTTGTCCAACAGGTCCCTGTCCTTCCTGTGCTGGGCCCCTGGAGCTGGAGCCAGCCCTGCAGGTGGGGTCTCAGCAGAGCAGGGCAGAGGGGCAGAATCCCCTCCCTCACCTGTTGCTCTGGATGCAGCCCAGGACATGGGGTACATGTGCCTTTTGTGCTCTAACTGGTTTAAATTTGAGCAAGTAGAATATATTGCACATTACTCATACATCAACCATCCTCTCTCTCTTCCTTGCCCTTTTTATTGTTGTATTAAAGATTAGTCTTTTCCTGGGAAGCTATCACTATGTTTGTTGAAGATATTTTTATGCGGCAGCTAGAGAGGAATTAGTGTCTGGCATCCCCTGATAAGGTTACAGGTGAATATAAAAGTCTAACTTTCCCTCTCTGTTACATGTTCTAATGGAGCAGTGTTTTGTTTTGCTTTCTTTCAATTCTTTCCATATCTCACTTATTTGAGGACTCGTGTGTTATGAGGAACATCAAAGACGGGATCAAGCATTTTAACATTAACTGTTTCCTGATAGATATGGTACTTCTGTGGTTATAAATTTTATGGAAACCTCCCACATGTGTGACCCTCCACACATAGTCCTAAATGCACTGGTGAGTAAAGATAGCCTTTCCTAATTCCCCTATAGCAGTTAGTCATTTGAAGCACGTTTTAGCTGAAGAGAGAAGGAAAAAATGCATCAGTAGAGTCATTGTTGTTCCTAAACTCCCCATTCCTAAAGGTGCTGCTGACACTGCATTCCATTAACTCCTCAACAGCTTTGAGGCTTGGGCACACAAAAAGTAAATTGGGCACACACTCTCCCAGAAGCAAACTTTGCATTTATGCATGGCTTACACATCCAGCTAATATGTTCAACAAAAAAAGGAAAGCTTCCTACCTAGAAATATCTCTTCCCTAACACACACAGTATAAGGGAAGAATGTCTGTGGCAGAACATCCACTCATATGTTTCTCCAGGGATTTGTCTCCCCATCACCAGGCAGGAAGCTCAACACAGGATTATGAATGGAGCCTATTCGGAATTACATCCAAACAATTGCTTACCATTCCCTGGAACAACTGGACCTGAAGCTATTTGTTCTGATAGTTCTGCCAAAAAAAAAAAAAAAAAAAGTGTTATCTAAAATGTTGAGAGTTGGCTCAAATAAAACAAGGGAGAGCAATGAAAAATAAGTTTGAAAATCGTAAGGACAATGTCTGATTGTACCTGTTTTTCTTTGCATTTCCAGCTCGAATTCAACTGTAATGATAAGGTAGCACATAAATCTCTCCTTTTTTAGGTTTTAAAAGTGATCATGTTTGGGGCCAAATGAGATTTTATACAATGTATCTTCTAGTGTCCTAGGCAAAGCACACAAAATATTACAAAGGAGATAAAGCAAGATATTGCTTATGCTTTTTTAATGGCTGGCCCTCTTCTAACTGGAAGTTACCTTTGTTTAAGCAGGCTGAAATGATGAACTGAGGCTTAATAAAGCATAGAGATGCTAGGAGAAAGATGAGTCTTCCTCTTATTCCTTCCTTTCAGATGATTTTTCCTACACTCTGCATTAGTTTCTAGCTGTATCCAGTATTTGTTATTGTAGTATTAACCACCTACCTTATCCACAAGAACAAAAGTTCCAAAATCTCCCCGAAAGATAGTAAGTTTTAGGCTCCTTTTCTGACTTTTGATCAAAGTATAACATGTATGGCAAAATTCTTCATTATGTGGCAGACACCAAATAAGGAGAAATAATTTAGAGATAAATAACATCCTATAAACTAGGTCAGTTCTTCCTCCTTAAGCTGAAAGGTTCCCCAGTACCTGTGAATCATCACAGAAAAAAAAAAATATCCTTATTCTGCCTGACCAAGATGTGGATAAAGATTAAAATAAGCCAGAGAAGATTTGAACCAGAGGAAGAGCAGGTCTGTTTAAAAGCTTTCATTTGCAGACAGTTCTAATGGCTATGTCTGGCTTCACTTTAATCAGAAAGATGAAGAAGAATTCACAGCCTCCCTTCAGCAGTGCGAGGACATTATGTGGCAGCTGTTTGTTCATACGGTAAATGTATAACACCATGTCTTGATTATTAAATATGTATTTGCAGGTTTACAGGAATATTCCTCTGTCAGACTCCAGCATACTTTATATTCAGGTGCAACAGCCATATCTTGTGTTAAGCAACCTCAGCATATTAAGTACACTTTGATTTTCCTTCAGTTCTTCCATGATGCTTAAAAAATTGATTTTTATCAATGAATTTTCAGGTTCTTTTGAGGGTGATTCTCTGCTATCACGAGGATTCATGATGGACTTTCATGCCTGGTTGTTGTCCACCACTCCTCTGCAGTGCTCATTTTTCAATATACATGATCTTTTGAGAAATACTTAATTCTTTGTACTAGATTAATTACCAGTACGATTAAGCTCTTTTTGAGATTACTCTTTCTGTGCATCTTCCTGAGCTATGGTTTCCCCTTCTTACATATTAAAACTAATGATAAGGAGCTTGTTGTACCTGATTACATTGCATGATAATGAATTTCCTCCTTTCGTGTAATTTTATATTACTGTTCCAATTACATAGGCCTAGGGTATAGATTTCTGCTTGCATGCACAATTTCTTTCACCAAAGTTTAGATACAAATTTCCCAAAGCCTACTTTAAAGAGATGTTGGTACCATGCTGCAGCCTAGCAAACAATCTCAAGCAATTTCTGTCTGAGGGGCTACCATGGGTATGAAGAGTTGGAGTCAATGATCCTTGTAGGTGTTTCCAGCTCAGGATACTCTGTGATCCATCCACTGCCTGTGTTACTTGAAAGAACAGCCTATCTTATCTTAAAGGTCCTGTCTAGTCTGAGAATCCAAAAATCAACTCTGATTGCAGCAGAGCCCTCTACATTGTCACCACTATAAAAGGATGCTCAGCTGAGACACAAGGGCCTGGAGGTTCTTGACATATCTGGTCAGAAAAACATTCCAGCAAATTATCCTGATCTATGGATGCAACAGAAGACTCACTGGAGCAGAATAATTTTCACAGTCCTAGGTATACCCTGGGAAAAGAATGGATATCAATTCTCATTTTCCTTATGGTTAACATATATCCATTTCTCTAAAAATCAGGTGTGAGTGTATACAAATTAAATACACAAGCAAAACCAAACTCACCCTTTCCCACATGGTAACCCCACATGTAACAGCATTCTCAGTTTATTTGTCATCTCAGCCACAAGCCAGCTGAATCTGGCATCTGAACTCCTTTTTCACTCAAGCAAACACCTATATAGGTCAAAGGAAAATTGCTTTTGTAAAGACTGTGAAAATTGAGCAAGGAACAGAGGAGCTGCTATACAAGGAGCAGGATGCAGGATGCCACTGGGAGATTACACTGTTTAGCTCTCCATCTCCTCCATGCTCAGATCTCTCTCAGCAAAGGACAGGGCTGCAGGACATAAAACACAGCCTGCACACACTGCACTGCTGAAACACAGCAGAAAGTGTCAAAAGCAACTGAGGCAAATCAGTGTCTGATACAGAGACAAATGGAAACACCGTGTCTCCCATCAAGGCAATGCAGCCAAATTAAAAGTACCATGGTGACCCTGGTTAGGCATCTTCTCCTGCTGTGAACACCTTTTTCCCAGAGGTGTAGGTGTAGTGCATGGCCCTTACTGTTTGCTCCTTCAATAACACAAATTACTCAGCCACCATCCTGAAAAAAGACCCATGTTGGAAACTGGGAATTGCTGTGGGGGAAGTGCCTATTTACCTGCCCAGTTCTGCTGGTCCCTTTTGGAACCTGTGATTGCTGTATCAGAGTCATCTGTGCTCCTGCACACAGAAGAGAGCCTAAAATGAGCTTCTCTGGGTCCCACTGCCAAAATAGGGGAGTATAACCCTAATGCAATAATACTGCATTTGAAATGTCTGTGCAGCTTGCACTTTATATGCATTCTGAATTTTTTTATTAAATATATGTATGGGCTTGTAATTATGTCTTGAAAGTAATTGTAAAAGGGCTTTCACTTCTGAGATCTGCTAATAGAAGAGTGAGGAAAAACATAAAGACCTTTTTAGATTTATTTTTCCCAAACATTAAAAACACTGAAAGGGAAACACTTCAGAATGACTCATTTGTAACCTCACAATTGAAAAAATTATTTTAAAATCTCCCAAACTTGACAGCCTACAATCAAATAAATCAAGTAGGAACAGAACCCAGCCAGGAGCTTCTACCACATATTGACATCTAGAAAATGTGACTCTGGGAAGTTATCACTCTCCAACTACAATGACCTGAAATTATTTGGTAAACAACATGACTGCAACGTAAAGGTACAATAAACAAAGCAATATTAAAAATTCAGGAATGACTGCAGGGACTGTGGAAATTATTACTCTATGTTTTTTCTTTTATTCAAGTGCCAACAATATTTAATCATCTTTCTTTCTTATTTTTCTTCCTTGCATTCCTTTCAGAATACACTTGTTGTGGTAATGCAGTAGGTTAACCCCAACTAAACAGCTACTGAACATGTAGCCTGAACATCAGCACTGCAGTCCTGCAGCCCTGAGGAGCCTCAGCACATAGGTTTTAAAGAAAAATACACAAATAATAATCCATACAATGTGCATTGATTGTACTCTACGGGGATTTTTATCCAAATGTACAGACACAAACACTCATGCTGCTTTTTGGTATCAAGGGAAAACATTACATTCAGAGAAACTACCTTCCTAAAGGCTGAATAACCTGCTCAGACAAAACACACTCCAAGATCATACACAGACCCCACACTGAAGGCCACTGCTGCCCCAAACACCCTTTCTATTGTACAAGAGCAGATTCCCAAGTTGAATTCCAACAAGGCAATTGAGGTACATCTATCAGGCAAAGATTGATAAAACCTCCAATGTTCACTTGACAAAGTGCTCTCTCTGGTGGAACTGCCAAGCTAAAGAACCACAGAGGCAGCTCGTTCAGCCCCATGCAGCTGCTCCCAAACTCAGAGCCTCACCAACACCAGGGAACCACCCTGGAGTGAAAATCAGCCCAGGTCAGTCAAAAACTGCAATCAGTAGGACTTGATCATACCCAGCTGAAGAGGTTGGAGACCAAAACACTGCCACGCTTCCCAAGCTACAGTTAACACAGCTCCAGGCTTATTCTGCTTTCCACTGTGATCATGGCACATTCACATTTTTGCTGTAGGAATGCTCTGAGTTTGGGCAATTAAAATCCACAAGGACTGGGCTACAGTACAGGACAAATTGTCATCAAGGACACAAGCTCCTTAGTGCAGCATGTCCCTTAAAAAAGTAGGGTGAAATAGCAGCCTGTGACCTCCTGAGGACTTAATCCACCAGTTTATGCCTGCAAAGGGCATTTCATAGAAGTGCACATCCATAGTGTTAAGTTCAAGTAGAAGAAATGCAGGAAATCTTGCAAGGACAAGATGACAGAAATTATTTTGCTTGGTCACAGTTGATGCATCTGTTCTGTGCAACCTCTGTGTCAGAGGGTCAGAGGACAATGCACTTTCAAGAAGACACAGAGAGTCTGGTTGAATTTCTAGTTATCCTTACCAATGCAACTTTTTTTTTTTTTTTTTCCCCTTCAATTCTCTATATTGTTATCCTTCAATAATGACCTTTCTAGTTTCAGAGAAAGACATGTGTTTCAAGTGGAAAGCCAATTCCTTCCCTTGAGGTCTATGGCAAGTGGAAACCCTTTTGGCAGATAAAAAAGGAGTGACTATCCTGCTCTCTGAATTCTGTTGTGTTAATTTTTCAACATGACAAAAAATCCAAGCATTGAACTTCACCTTTCTGTAATAAGCCACCCACATGTTGAGGTTCTTGAGCTTGGAAGTCAGAAACTTCCAGGTGTGCAGAGTCACCCCAAAGGGCAACACGAATTCATACATCTGAACTGAGACTCTGAATCCTGGGTTTCATTTGTCTACAGTTATGAGTAGGACCAGCCAGGAAATTCTATAAATTGCTCAACTCTCAAACTTCAGGTTCTCTCTTCCCAACCACAACATAATCTCAAATTAAAATTATGATAATGTCATATAAATATTCAGATTTTAATGAGTTTTATTACTCTTAACATAAATTATTTTTAAACAGTTTAAATTTTTTGTAATGTTGATTTAATAAAGCTCTGCATTTACTTTCTGATCGATTAACAAATTAACATGGAAAAAACATTTGGACCGTTTGAGAATATCAGCATAATCAAATATCAAATAAGAGGTTTTCTCCTAAGGAAATTACGTTGTAGACAAAATACTTCACGCTGTTTCCAAATCTGTCCGTATCAGTATTTATATATCAGGCCACTTCAGCACTGAGTTTTCAGATTTTTTCTCTAACTCATGTGCACCCTTCATGCACCTGGAATTCATTTGGCTTTAATGGTCTTAGTCTTAATTATATTTTGTCAATAGCAATTTCACGCAGTTCACTATATTTTCCTCCTATGGAAATCCAAAAGGATTCACACCTGCTGTTCACATCGCTGGTACCCAGAAGTTTGACATTCTTGCCTTAAGTGAATTTTTCTACAATTGCTCCAAAATTCTTTTTAGGATATATAGGGTTCATGTATACTCTGAATTATTCAGCCATTTTTTATTCCAAGAAAGCAAAAAAGTAAGCAATGGCTTAGATATAGAAGTTAACCACGTGTAATGGATTATTTCAGATGTACAAATTATTGTTGATAACATTTATATGATTGATTGATTTGCTTTAAGTATGTCACAAAGAAGTAGTCTGTGCATTCACAGCAGTTATTCATACAAACAAAACGACCCATTGTGTATTTGTTTTGACACATTCCCAGTATCATGACATTTTGATCTGAGCATGATGCTCATCAATCTAGCACAACAACCACCTTTCAAACTTTGCTGCACTGCTTACACTTGGATATAATGAGACAGACATGGTAAATTAGGCAATGCACTAGGGCAATAGAATAGTTTTAAAAACAACAAAAACACCACAAACATCTCATCAAAAGCCACAAAGAAAATTTCTTAGATAGCTTTATTTTTTTAATTGAATTGAAATACTTGCACACACTGGGAAAAAGCCTTCTAGAAAGGATGAGTTATTAGCGGCCATCGATTGATCTGACTAAAGCCTTCATCATAAAAAATGTATAGCTTCATATAATTAAAAAATCCAAGCACTGTAAGTTGACTAAAATTCCGTGGACTTTTAAATAATTCATATTTGTGTTTAGTTACAGCAGCTGTTTAATTAAAAGGTAGAAACTGCAACTAATCCACTATGGTTGAATGAAATATAATCTATAACAGAGTTTAATCCCCCTAAGACAGAGAACACTGATATGGATTCTAGAAGTCAGGGGCTCCATTTAATGAATCTCACAAAAGGGATCATAATACATCTGAGCCAGCTCATCTTTGTTTCTCTGATTATCCAAACAATGAATCATTTCCCAGCTTGGTGCTGAAATTATAATTTTTTGGTTTTTAATATTAGAGAGGTCTTTCACATGCATTATGTAAACTCCTCAGCTGGAAGTTGTATTCAAAGCTTTACTAGAGTGAGAAAATATATGCACAAGGATGGAAGAAATTTTGACTCTTAGATAACTACTTAATTGTTCATAATTAAAACATTTTGTAACAAAATTCTTGCACAAATGGCCCGGAAGAATTTTTTGCAACGTAAATTCATCTAGGAAACTGCTGCGCACAGGAGGTCTGCAGTTGCCTGCTCTCTCTCAGCTGCAATGATTCAGGCATGATTTCAACTTTATATCAATTCCCAGAAGGATACTTCAAGGCAGGCGCACAACAAAACATTTTTTCTTCACTTCTATATTTTTAATTACCAAACAGAATGAACAAAGTGAAAAATCACCATGTTTTCCTCCTCGGATCCAGAGAGCATTCATTACTTTGGGATGCTTGTAACCATTCTGAATTTTGTGTATGCCAAGGCAGAGGGGATATCAAAGCAGACAATGGTAGTCCTTAATTAGAGAGGCCAGGTGGCACACAGAGTCACAGCACAAGTTCCCGTCCACGTCCCTGCCAGTGATTGAAAACTTGACCTCAGCAACCATTCTTCAGGGGTGAAAAATAATACAGTCACCAGGTGGCCATCTCTTCAACATCGACAGCCATCTGCACCAAAATGTGCTAAATTATGTTTAGTTCTTTTTAATGTGAACCATTATCCATTAGAGTCACAGCAGGAAACCAAGAGGTCCCGTTAATTGAAACTTCAACTGTGACTTAAACCTCTGTCCCAGACAGGAGACAGACACTTCACCTGCTGAGTCCTTCAGACTAACATGGGCAGCATTTTTTCCTAAGCATCTGATCAGATACAGAACAGTAAATGCCTGCTCTGCAAAACAGGCTGGGATTTGTAGCAGAAATCGTTCAGTGGAAGTGTTTTTTACAGGTTTCTCAGTGCTGTCTGCCAGACCAAAAACCAGTTTGATTTTGCACACCACTGTTTATTTTACTAATGAGCTGACACACAGTTGTACTTGTGATCTGTCAACAAGCAGCTTTTTAACCCCTTCCGAGGGATGCCCCAGGAAGATAAATGCAATGAGAGCCTCCAGTGCCAGCCCTGTACAGAAAGAGGGCTCTGTCTCTGCCAGGAGAACCCAGAACTTGTCCTGGTCTGTCTCTTATTAGTCACAGATCTTGCTTCCTCATCTGCTCCTCAAGTATGGGGAGACTGAAAACCTACACCCAAATACAAACAGAGGGTGAACATGTTGGGAAAAAAACCCAGAGGCATTGGAAAAACGAGAGAGAAATTTTCACTCATCATGAGTGAATACTCATGCACGAATACTCATCAGATACTCCCTGCAATGCTCAATTTTTCCCAAGCACCTTGAGTGCTACATTCAGGAGAAGCTCAGTGTGAACCAAGGTCCCTCTTTAGCATGAGCAGGGCCCTTGGTTGGCACGCCCTGACACTCAGCAATATTTCTCCTTTGTTATTTTCACTGCACCTGAAAGAGATCCAGCAGTGCCAGGAACCTCTGTGAGGAACAGCCATCAAAGGCCACTTCAAGAACCTGGGAGAAAGCAACCTGCAAGGCAAAGAAATATCTGATGGAGCTGGAAGCTTGGGACACAGTGATCCAACCCATTCTGCTTCTGGAGGAGTGGGGACTGTGTGAATAAAAGGCACCTGGAACTTCTGAAAAGACTCAATTAAAGGTTCAGGGGGCCCTCAGTGGTTTGTGAAGTGGTGGCATTGCTGAGTCACTGATGATTTGTGCCCTGTGCTCAGTGAAGTGTCTGCACTGTCACATCCCCGGTGCCCAGGCAGTCCCTGGAGAGGCAGAGGGGCTCACAGCCAAGACCTCCACTCAGAGATATTTTTATTCAATCAAATATAATAGTGAAGACACAAAGTGCTATGACTCTGAGCACACTCATTAACACAATCATGGTTCATCAATTTTTAAATCCACATTTAGAGCTTCCTCCTAAAAGCCAAAAAGTAGCTACAATGGATAGTCTTGCAAAACACAGCATCTGTTCTCTTTCATTCCATGGTTATGGATAACCTTCATAAGCTGATTTGCTCATGACAATAAATTTATTTTCAGAAATTATACTCCTGATCTAATATGAAAAAATAAATAATTCAGAAGTTTCACATTATTACAGGGAATTATATTTAGGAGATCAACTAGGGATCTCTGTAATGAGAAACATTCACCTTGCTAGAGGAATGCTACTCTGCATTTAATCTTATAATATTCCCTTCAGGGTGTACAAGACAGCTTGCTGGAAAATATAATGACTCCTTAACTGTTTTCTGAAGAAGAAAAAAAAAAGAATAAAGAAAACAGTGATATGGAAATGAGATCTACATTTCATTTGAAATTCCATATGCACTATTTTAAAGCCACCTTGTTTCAATATGGAGAAAATAAAAAGATTTTGATGGGTCTTTTATTTGGAAAAAGATATTAAAACCACAGAGAAACAAAAGGAAGTGGCATGTGTGGTCATGGTAATATAAAGTCACTTGTATTTCACCAAAAGAAAAAAAGCTGCTTCAGCTGTTTCTACTTTATTATTTGCTACTAGAAAGAGAAAAGTTGGTTCACAAAGTTCCCATTGGCCAAGGAGGAAAAACATCTGTTGAAGCCACGAGTGGGTTGCCAGCCACGTGCAGAGCGCTGGTGCTGCAGCAGAGCAGCTCCACTGTCCCCAGCACACCTTGGGCAGCAGCACCAGCTCCTGCTGAGAGCTGTGGGAACACAGCAGGGAATTCCAGAGGGCATTCCACAGCTGAGCACTGCTCAAAATAACCACATTGCAACCAAGCATTGCTGTCCCCTCCAACCGCTGTAATTTATGTTGGTCAGAAAAGGAAACTATCCACTTGTTCCAACTACAGCTAATGTTGGGTTGTCTGCTGCATTCAGGGTGATGAATATGGATGTTTTGTAGCCATCTTCCAAATGAGGTAACTAAACAATACATACATAGCTTCCACCTGTCTGGAGTCTTCAAGAAAAATCATTAAATTGTCAGTGTGGATGATCAGCTCTGAAGGAAAAATAAGTATTATTGATGATGACAGCATGCTATTGTATCTCTGCATCATTATGCCAGAGGTGTGCCTTTTCAAAGCATCCCATGAGAAGTAGACAGACAATACCAATAATTGCCTGTGGGATTGCCATTTAGATGCAACAGCCTGAAAAAACATGTCTAAATCTTCTAAAGGTCTTATTATTTTTTAAAGCATAGTACATTCTGCCTCAGAGTATTTCAAATTGTATCATTCAATGTAATTAAAAATCTCACAATTAATTTTGTGGCAGAAAGGAAATCTTGAAGACTAAAAAGAGATCATTTGAAAGATAACTTGGATACCTCATGAAGTACAGTGACACATAGCCTACAATGGAAAAGACTTTGAGGAACAGGAATCTCAGAAAGTTCCATTTCAGTTTCCAACCATGTTATTATTACACATCAAATGTCCATAGAAAACTGCTATCACAAAAATTATTGAGCTAAAAACTTTTATTGAGGCACAAATTTCAGGGTTTCACTGTGAAACAAGGATTCTGACATAAATTAAGTCTTACTGCATTTTTGTTCCTCTAATAAGTCTCCAAAATCAAAGGTATAGGTATGCAGTAACACATAGTGTTGTTTGACATAGAATCAGGGTTCCAGTCCCAGTATCACCAGATTTCACAACAGCAATGTAGAGACACTGATGCCTGCAAACTATCTTTTCTTTTTTTTTTTTTTCAGTTTTGAGAGTTTTCCTCCAAGGCTTACTTTACCAAAAACATTCACAAATTATCTTCTGCTCCATTTTAGTTGTTTGGAGAGAGGGTTTAGGACATGGGTATAGTACATTATAACCAGCCTAGCAAGACCTGCTGGGCAATCCACATGAAAAGGGACACTGTGAATATGGAATATCCTGATGTAGTTCCATCCATAGGTAGTCAAATGAATAAAACTTCTATGCACTGTAAATCCTGAGGCAAATTAGAAAGTGTTCTTTACCATTATCCAGAAAACCTCATTTCTCTTCCCCTGGGAAATGAAGCTCAACTATTTGTCACAAGTGTTGGTGAACAGCATTCACTACAAATATGTTAAAATGGCATATATTACAATTAATTAGATTTCCAGAGGAGTAATGTGGTATTTGGATTTGACATTAAATCAATTCAAGCTTTACAGATACTCTTGACAACCCCACCCGTAAAATCAATAATAAAACCTTGTTTCGCTCAAAAAGGACAGTGATATCCACGTGAAAATAGAAATTGAAATAAAATTGGAATTGTCTGTAGCTGGTGGCTTTGGGATTACTCTAGCACTTGTACAGTATTTAACATGCCCTCTGAGATAATCATATTCCCAAGCACAATACAGAGGGTCTTTAAGCTGTAATTGTGAATATTTTTTTATGTTATCGTCTATGTGGCATTTTTTTTTCATGGTCAAAGGAAAGTTAAGAATTTTTGGGATTAGTTTAAGGTAAAATGTTTATCCTCTCTTTGCATCTACTCTAACAAAGTAGCTCCACAAATTACACAGTGATGGTGAGATTAAATTATTTAAACTATCCTTGTGATAATTCACTATAGGACCACAAGGAGGAGGAGGCAGTATCCTTTGCATGAAACAAAACTTTTTCTAAAATGGCTTTTATTGTTGTCACAACTCATCTTCCAGTTTCTCATTATGTTAAATAGCAATATCAAAGAAAGAGTGAGCTTTTTTCCCAGAAAGACACCTTAAGCATCAGTCTAAGAACCAAGACCTGACAGTGACAGAGGCAACTGGCAAGACACTTTCACAATCGCTGAAAATACTCAGGCTTGAAATGGGAAACAAAATGAAAGTCCTGAAAGATGCAGCTACTGCAAAACAATTCTGAATCTCCCTGAGTGGAAGAATATAAATATTCATTGTGCTCAGCAGAGAATAGCACATTGCAAGCTCACTGCAAAATAAAGACACTTTAGTAGATGTTGAGGCCTCATAACAATGGGATTTGCCAATTAAATCTGAGGGGTGTGATCATTTCTGTTGTGATATGGTGAATAACATGCTGAGAGAGGCTCAGATGAAAGGGGTTTGAATCACTGCAATATTCTGTTTCAGCCTTCTTTTATTTTTTTTTTCCATCCTGTGTAAATATGAGAATGAAATGTGGTAGACAAGCCTGGGGAGACTTAAAGGAAGGTTATTTTGAGGTTGTTTTTCTTTACTTATGACAGCTAAATGTTAAGCTAATACCAGCTACATTTACTTCTCTTTTAAAGCCTGTAAATTGCATCTAATTAATAGACCTTGATGAAGTAAAATACCTGTATTCCTTCAGATTTGGATCTAATGGAATTTTTCCGTTATCTGTCGTGATTAAATCCTGGGACTGTGTTGTGCATATCTAAACAAATTCCTTTGGTTTCTTCCACCAAGAAAGTGTGAAGGACCGATGATGGCCACCCTGCCAGGGCTGTAATTTTTAATCTTTTCACTGCAAGCAGCAAAACCTCCTCACTGTGTCTCTCTGAGGCTGAGGGAGGTCCTAATGCAAGCTGGCAGCGTCTGCAGAGAGCAGCACAGAGGAGGTCAGCACGTTCCTGCAGGTTCATGGTCAATAATCCTCACAAGGAGGTCAGCACGTTCCTGCAGGTTCATGGCCAACAATCCTCACAAGGAGGTCAGCAGGTTTCCTACCCCATCCTTGGCAAAGGCTGGGGCAGGTGAGGCACCGAAGGGACGGTCCCAAGATTGTCATCACCCTCATCATTAACACAGAACATGGGAAACAAGTTGTGGACCACAATCCCCTGAGTGAGAGCAGTTCAGGGAGGATGTAAAGCCCTTTTACTTAAAAACCTCACCATCCAGCAGAACACAAGGAACCCTAGTAGAGACACAGGATAAAAACCTGCTGTCTGGCAGCCTGCAGCTCCTAAACAACCTCTGCCAGTAATCAGTACATTTGTGTGTTTATACCATTGAAAATAAAATATTTAAGGAGTCTTCAGAAGGAGAATCAACATCATTTTATGGGAGTGTGTTGGGAGCTCTTCTGCCTGAGGGCAGGGAGCAAGGTGCTGGAAGCAGTGCTGGGAATGAGGTCCATGAGGGCTGCATTCACTTTAGACCTGAATGGATCTAAGTGTCACATATTCCCAGTAAGGTCATTGTTACTGTTTTATCATTATTTATATTATTACTGTTTAACTGGCAGGCATAGATATTTAAAGAAATCTAAAGGGAAAATTCTCTCATGTATATCTGTATTTAAATCATTTTTCACATGTCTTGTATAAAACTCACCCCAATTAACAACAAGCAGAGTACTTCAACCCTCGCCAGATTCTGTAAGACAGTATCTGTCATTTTAATATGACATTCACTTATCTATTTAGAAAATAAAGCCATCAAAACCTAAAACACTACCAAAAGCTTACCAAAAGGTTACCAAAAGGTTATGGGTAAATGGGTAGCTCTGTCTGGAGGATCATTTAGCAGAACCGAAACAAATATTTCCAGATAATAATACTACTAATAATAATTAATAATAACAATACAGAACTTTTTGCCTGCTATCATGGCACCTTGTAAGGTGACAACTAGCAGAGAGTTTTCACTGAGCATGAAGTGTCTTATTTCAGGTCATATCCTACAGTACATATTTTGATTGCTGCTCACCCTTATCACTATTTGGCAGATATCGTGTAATCTTCATGCAGCAACATAAATTCTACCTATGTTCATTTTTCTTGGTAATCTTATTTACCGTCTCCCAGTAGCCATTAGATTCCAGTGTATGTACAGCTACATGCTAAACCTCATTTTGGTCTCTAAAATTATGGTCACAATTTCCTTTGATTTCAGCAAGACCTGGGTTTGGCCTAGGGAATTTATCGCATTTATTTGCAAAGCTTTTGCTAAATTTGCAAATCCCTGGAGAAATGTTCATATCACAGGGAAAGAAATTTCTTAAATGTGACAGAGTTGATAAATTTCTCAAGCACAGAAAAGTTTGGAGGATGCAATTTCTATAGTCTGAGCAGTCATCTGGCACACTGGGTGACAGGAAACTGGTTAATCCAAAGGGCTTCGTAAGAACTTTTTTAAAAGCAATTTCTCCTCCACCCTTTTAACTGTCCATACAACAACTGTCATATTCTACATTAATATGCATTATAGGGGCAAAGATGTGAATAAGTTAAGCAATAGCCTCTTTCCAGGCTCTTGCTGCTGATCCATAAGCCTTATGATGTGTACTATCATCATTTTGGAGGTCACACACTGAAGAGATTTAATTTTGCTTAGTTATCATAAGAACTTTATTGCTGCCAAATAATTCATATCAGCTAGAAAAAAATAAGCTCAGCAATCAGCTGAAACTTAGCTCTGGACTCTTCTTGTCAAGAGTAATCCAGAAAGAAGTTAAAGAATAAAAACAAGTAAAGGGTAATGACAATTTTCATAAGCAAACTATGAACAGCTGCTCCAAGGTCAGTAACTGGAAAAATGATGTTAATGATCCTGCATGAACTGGGTAACATGTTACTGCTAAAACAAATCAGCCCAGATTTGAACCATTGTGTGGCTTGACATCAGTACCAATTAAGGTGGCAGATGATATATAAAGAGCCTGGACAAAGGATATTATTATGTTACGAGCTATATTGATTTTTACAAGGCTTGTTTGATTGACTGACTGATACTATCAAGTAATTAGCTTTAATCTAGGGTTACAAGGACCAAAAGAAATCCTGAATCAGGTTATATTAGATCTCTGATAGTATTTTATTGATATAGAAAAGTGTTTAAATAAGGCAGAATCCTGGTTTCCTTTGTAAAGTCAGTGTTACACAAAATGGTCTGTGCAGAACTTGGCACACTCAGGAGGTGCCCAGGCTGCACACGAATTCAGGTCACATAGGCAGTGGTCAGAGAAGAATGAACAACCTGATAAGATCCTGATAAGCACAGGAGTTCTCTGTAATTAGTTTAACATTTTGGCATACCTGATTTTTAAAAAGTGTACATGTAAAATAGTACGACATTTCAAAGTGCTTTTTGTTTGCTTGCTTTTATTAATGATACTAAAAGACAGTCACAGGGGATGGAGAGGGGGAAGATGCCAAGATCCCTTGTCCACTGTGGTCACTTCTCCCACTGACAAAGCCAGGCCACTTCAGTGACATTTACAAATTGCAAGCTCATCACACATAAGAAAACCAGACTAACTTGGTGTCAGGAACCTGGCTCTAAAAGTGAGCTCCTCCAGTGCATTTCTGATCCCAAATCCCAAGCTGACACTGTTACTTGGAAGGAAATTGCTTGTGAGCAGGGGAGCAGGTTACAGACATCTGCAACACTTCTCTAAGGAGAACAAACAGCACCATATCTTGGTTTGGTCTTTATCAGCCCCAGCTCTTTTCCTCTATTTTAAATATATGTCTAATTTTAGACAGTCTATAAGAAACACAGAGCTCCCCAACAGACCTGTTCATTTCCACACTCATACTTGCCTTCCCTCCATTGCATTTCCACACTTGGATTTGCTCAGCATGATGGGTCACTCTGCTGCCTCAGATATTGTCTCCCTCCCTTGTCTCCATCTCCTCTCACACTCCCATCTTCCTGAGCCCAAATAATTCAGCTCCATACTCAGGAAGGTCTCTACTTTCCCCCACTCATGGGATGATGCCTAACTTTCACATATATACACAGATACTCCCTATTTTTCCATATGCTTTTCCCCTCTTCCTGAGCAGAGTTCCTCTACTTAAAGGCATTTAGGAGTTAGTCTCCTTTCCTGTTCCGACTAATAAACCCAAAAATTTGGGACTAAGACCAACAGGCAAATACTGCCACTGAATTGCTTTGCTCTGGCTCTACCATGTCCCTTTGCCTTCTGTGTGATAAGCTACATGTGGCTGCAATCATCTCAACACACTTGTTTTTGAAGCAGCTGTCAAGCCTTCAACTGCATGCAAGCTGTAAATAATACCATTAAAATACAATTGGAGGTCCTGACATCAGATGTGCCATGATTTCCACAACAGGCAGTGCCACTGAATGAAAGCTCTGTACATGAAATGAAAGCTCAGTAATGAAAGCACAGAATGAAAACTCAGTGCTTGAAGGTACCTACCTGTAAGAGAAACACATTTCTGCCTCTGTGTTTGCCTTGCAGTATATCCAGGCTCACATACAATTATCTTTCATCAGGATAATTTTATATTCGTGGTATTTAAACAGTTTGAAAAATAGCAGTAGTGTGAGCAAATCACAGCACAACTTATCTCTGCAGAGCTTTTAAGGTAAAGTTCTGTTCTTGGTCACTGGGTGGGCCAGGTGGCAGTATTGTTGAAACAGAGTATGTTTTCTTATTAAATCTCTCTTTTCCCCCTTTCTATTGATTTGCAGATGTTTGTTGCCAGACTGAATTCTCAGTTTCTTTCCTGGTGCTACATTTTGTGCATTGATATTTATTGTGAGTTTGGCTATATATATGTATGCCCCAAGGCTTCAGCTCTTATCAAGAGAGAGATTCAGTGTCTCAGAGCTGCAGGTCTTGTTTTTTCCTGGTTCAACACATCCTTGCTCTGGAAGTTTCTCGGTTTGCTTGTCTCCTGAGAATTTACAAACTAAGACAAAGTTCCAGAGCAAAGAGAAACGTCTGTATATATGACAGCAAAAGAAAAAAGAGAAATCACAGCTGTTCTGATCAAATACGCTGCCAGCTCATTTGAGAACTGTACTAATTCAGATTGAAGCAGCACAAGCTGATGTGTGCAGGCAGACACTTACAGCCCCCCTGGAGTCCAGAACAAAGCTCCCACCCCAAGGACCTGCTGGCAGCCAGGTGGCTTTGGAGCCAGGGACAAACCTTGGCTGAGCCTTACACAGCCCAGCCTGAGCCCTTGGGACAGTGAATGGGAGGTGTGCCACTCTCCTCAAAAAGAACATCTTTGAGTTAGAAGTTGGCTGCCCACCACTGGCTGTGAGCCAAAGGGGACTAATGACATATTTTCTTGTACAAGTAGCTTCTGTGAGTGCAGATCACACACAAAACCCTCAGTAATCAGGCTTGGGAAGCTCGACCCCAGAGAAAAAGAACTTATTTCTTCTTTTTAACAGGAATTTGCATAACCTGCCATTGTTTTTAGGATGATGGGACATACTAAAAAGTAAGTTTACGAAAACAGTAATGTAGGCTGTTCTTTACACTAATTTGGAAATGTCAGAGTAGTGCTGGCTGGGATAATGTCACTGCTGTTGGAGATCAGGGAATGGGGAGAACAAGACAGAAGGCATCAGGCACACACAAGTAAGCACATGCAACTGAGATTTTTACATTTCTCATGAAATCATCTATTTTCAATTTGAAAACTGTTCAGCTGGTGACACAATTATCCCTTTTAATTTAATTTTTTTTAGGAAGGTAGATGTGTCTTCCCAGAGAGAGTTAAAAAGGACTTGGATTGGATCAAGGTTTCTGCCCCTGGGGACAGTGCAGAGTCAGATATGGCTCCTGTGCATCCTCAGGAACTTCTCCCCCTTTCTCACTCAATACTTTTTCTTTGCTAAAGAGAGATGAAGCCTCCACATAGCTTCTTACAATAACTGCCCTTTTCCTCCTGATGGGATAACAGTTAAGCTAATGGGATAACCCTCGGAAGCCAGAATTCTACACGAACCAGACAGCACGTACTTACCAAGCAGATTGCTCTGAAACAGAAATAATGCCACATATTTCCCAGAGCACCAGAAGCTTACATCCAAAATACCAAAAAAACTAACCAAATCCCTGGTCCCTGAAACAGTTTCAGCCTGAAAACAGAGATTGCAGAGAATCCGTGGAATCTGAGAACACGCCGCTTTGGATTTTCCATGGGAAATGGATAATTAATATAGCACACAGTAATACAAACCTCAAGACAAGGTTATATTTATTGAAAATGAGCATATTTTATACTCAGCAGCAGGAGAATATCACATGTTCCTCCCATTTGGAGAACGACAGCCAAATGATTCTTTCCTGGAGTGGAATCCCAGCCCCACAGAAATCAATAGCTGCATTATCAGAGCTTCACTGTCACCTCAGTCTTTATGACTGCCAGTTCCTTGACCATTGAAACAAAATTTCAAAGAAAGAATGCTTTTTCAAAGCATCTTTATTCACTCTAACATACAGGCACATACCAAGTCAGTTTTTTACTGTTATGCCAGACCTGACATTCATTTTTTGGTCATATAAAAACAGCCTCACTAGGCAAAAGGGGAGAGACAGGGAGGATAATGATAGCATAACAATGCTGCGTAGGAGGGGGAAATGTATTCCAGTGGGTTTGGGGAGTGTTCTTTTATCTGCTTTGCTGGAAAGAACTGTATCTTTGTGAAAGCCAATATTCAATAACTGTGGTTGTTCTTTTTCATTCTAAAACAGCTAAGACAAACTATAGATAAAAAAGAAGATATTAGATTTGCTTTTAAATTCCAGTTGTTGGGCTAGCTGTGATTTTAGATGCAGCTGTAATTCAACACCACTGCAGGAGTTCCTCACTCCCTCTGACTGCCCCCTAAATGATTTATATGCAGGAACAGAGACCAGGATGAGAAACAGCAGATGCCAGATAAAACCACACAAGCCACATGCTCAGGAGCTGTGAAAGTACAAATGTAAAGAGAGATGCTGTGAATCACCAGCAGGAACTGCAGCTTGTTCAGCCCTGCCTGGGCTGGGTGCTGCAGTGCCCTGATGCCCAGGGTGGGCTGCCCAGCAGTGCCCCTGGGATTTATGGCACTCTTGTCTCAGCCATGCCAACCATGGTCACTTCAGTCTAAATCCAGCTGAGGTCTGATGCAAGCTACAGCAGTGACTACAGTATGGACATTCCCAGAGAGACTGTGTTTCTTTAAAGCCAAAAATCCATGAACTACTTTGGTGTTTTTCCTTTTTCAGCTGCCATTGTCTCATTCCTGCAGTCAAGATTCACTTACAAAGCGCTTCTTTGAAGCCAAATGTTATTCCACAACATCTATTTCAAGAGCAGATACCAAAAAGTCGGCAGCATTTCATAGCATCTTACAACGTCTTGAAAAAGCACAAAGCCTCTCTGAACATAAGAGAAAATCAAAAGTAATTCAAAATCTTACAGCCTGAGCAACTACCAAAGGGCTTCCCCACGTACCATGGGTGTAAATGAACACAGCTACCTTTGTTTCCAATTTCAGCTGGATTGGTATGGATAGACTTATAGAAAATATACCAGGAGAGTAATTGCCTTATTATTTTCTCTATAAAGAAGGCTTAAAATTAGTCTTTTAGCAAATTAGAACTGAAATGCCTTTTTTTTAAGCAAAAACCCCTGTTTTCCAATGTTTCAAATAACACTACAAATCCAGTCAACATTTAATAATAATGACAACATCCATTCAAGGCAGCAATTAAAATAATATCTCCTGGGTTTTAAGAGCCACTTACTTAACAGAAAGGGACTTTATGTGTGTACTGACACACAGATGGCACTTTAGTTCTAGCAAAAGAAACAAACTCAAATACTTACAGAAACACTCACAACCCAAACAGTAATTTCAGTATATTCCCAAGAGAATTGTCTGTATCTGAAAATCAATTATTAAGCTATGTGATTATCAGAACATGATAACACATAGAATTTACAGTACTAAAACAAAACTGGTGCCTTAACATGTTCACTGGAGGCCAGAGGAGGGTTTCAGGTGGCAGCACTGTGTCCTGTGGCCATGTCCCTCCACTGGGACATGCTGAGATGCTGCTATCAGCACAAAGAGGGGATGATGACCCTCTGGGCATGCCTCAAGTCCAGTCTCATTTACTTATGCTTGTCAGAAGGGCAGGGTGCCTCAGAAACATGCAAAGAGGAGGTGAGACATGGCTCCACAGGCCACAGCAGCAGGGAGGCAAGGGGAGATTGCCTCTGGATCAGCCACAGAAGAAGGACTGAGAAATAATGGGGGATATGAGAGTTATCAGCAGCACAGTCAAAGAACTGATGCAGCAGGTTGGTTCACATTTAATTATGTACACTAAAGCCTTAGATTTGAAGGCTTTTACTATTCTCACCAACACCAGAATGGAGAGAGATGATCATACCAGTATGCAAGATTGACTTCAGGGACTTTTACAGCAGCCCATTACATTTTAATACTAAATATTCATTGTCAATTATAGAAGGTGACCTATCCTCAACATGAAACCTGAATGGAGCATTTACATTTACTGTATGCACCTGTCCATTGGCAGAAATCAAACATTTGTAACACAAATGCTTCCATTCCCATCTTTGGTTCAAATTCAGGAGTGATTGAAGGTTGTGACCATCTAGGGGCATTTGCAGGATCCCTGTTAAATTAACTCCCTGCTCCACTCCACGTTTCCATGGACAGCTGTCACAGCACAGTTGCAATCTCTCACCATTTTGGCAGTTCCATGGCTGAGCAAGATTCATGGAAAATGGTTCTGGAAAGGGAATAACGTGGGCTTGTAATGAGCTGGCCATTGTGCAGGTTGGTTCTGGCTGCACTGAGCTCCTCCTCTGGAACTGCTCATTCACACCTTTAAAAGTGCTAAATCCACACCTGCACAGGCACAGCACAGACAGGTACACAGGGAGTGGGAAATAGCATTCTGTATGGCACAAAGGACAGGTTATGCACTCTGAGCACTTGAAATGCCACTTTTCTAAGAAAAGAATTCAGCTCATTCACTGCTGGCAGATGTAGTGAGCTTTCAGACAGAATAAAATAATTTAGTGGATAAATACTTATTTACTCTGAGCTCAAGGCTTCTCTGCCAGCGCATCTGCAGAACCACGATGAACTCAGCAGATGAAACTCTGCCTCCTCCACTGCCCAGCCTCACCACAGAGTCCGATTTCAGTTACCTGGGAGACATCAGAGAAATTTCAGTAAGAAAGCCAAGCAATTGGAAACACCAAGTCTTTAATGAATCAGCCCAGATGCACTCATTTAGCTTAATTTTCAGTTTAAGTTAGTAATTGTCAGTTCCAGAAAAGCAGAGAATGAAACTATAGTGAGAAGTCAGTGCTCACTGGAACTTTTAATATTCCTTCACCTCCCTCTGCCAATTTACTGCTCAACACGAGCTGCACAGCATTAGGAGTGAAACATGCAGATTTTCAACTAAATAATGGAAATGTGATTGAGCCACGGTAAACCAAATGAGAGGAAGAGAGAATCTGGGAATATGCATATGCAATAAGGAATATTAAAAAGTTTCTTGGGCCCTGCAGTACGACAATGCACTCTGATGATCATCTTTATTAGATAGCACTAGATAAAGAGCCAATTCATTAAAAATTAATGGCACTGTACTGCCATCCATACATTATACATAGCCATAAAGTGGATGTGGACAGCTAAATGCTAAATCTGTTGGAAATAACTGCAAAGTGAAATAGGAGAGTGTGTCATAAAATGGTAGGAACCTTCATGTAATAAGAAGGCCATACAATAAAATGGGGAGAAAAGAAAGATAATTTCACTCTATGAGTCTGTAAAATCAAATGAGATTAGAAAAACTACAGTAAACCAAACCTCTATTCTGAAACAGAAAAATTATTCTCAGAAAATGTACAACAGCAAATACAAGAACCTCATTAAAGAGTGAAACTGGAGGGTGGTAAATACAATGACAAATGGCAGAGAGATGTTTGATTGCAAAACAGCAAAGCTATTCACAAAAAGAAAACCATTTGATTGCATCTTTTAATGAACGCTCAACAATGCGGGGCATTAATATTATTGAGGCAGAATCAGTATGAGGTATGAAAATAGGCAGATAAACCTTTTTCATTTGATCACAAAATGAAAATCCAATTTACACCATGCTCTCTAATTAAATAAGTTTCATTTTAGAGCAATTTAAAAATCTATGTTTCATTTTTCTAAAAATTCTTCAGGTTTTGATTACAAAATGAATGGCTGTGACAAATTCCATGATTTTGGATTAAAAGAGCTATTCAGAATACTCATGTGTGCTAGAATGATCTTTCTAAAGCTTGTAGTGTGGACTTAAACTATCTCAAATAAACCACCATTTGGTATGTTCAGCCCTAAAAAAGTATCTCTTTAAGAACATTTTCCATTCCACATATTTACATAGCAAGATGCTCTCTGAAATGGTGTTGCTAAATAATGATTCCTTCACAGTGCACTGAGAAATAGTGTTTTGTAATGATTCCTTCACAGTGCATTGAGAAATAGTGTTTTCTCATCATGGTGATGATGAAGAGGAAGAAGGGGAACTTCAAAGAAAACTGTTTAGCTCAAACACAGATGTATTTCATAAATACTGTCTTAAATCCTAATATTCCCAAGACTTATTCACAAGGCATAAAATCAATTCTATCTTGTGAAATCAAATTTCAAAAGGAAAATTATATAGAGAACCTACCTGCTTAGCCCTGAAACTAACAACCAGGTTTGGGAATGCAACACACACACTGCTGCAATTTAGGAGCCTGCACAAAAGCTGAAGGAACTACAGCAGTTAGCATGAGGCCACTTTTAAACTTGACCTGGCTGGTGCACGAGAAGAGTGTAATTCATATTCAGAATGCCATTAAATACAGCTAAACCAGGCAGAGCTCTGCTCATTTCTACTACACTGAAATGAAATTCTGACCCTGCAGCTCCAGGAGCTCCCAGCCTGACAGTGACAGCAGGAACACTCCGTGTCATCCAGGGATGACAGGCGCTGGCATTTCTGCGCCGCTGTGAACGGCTGTGCCTCGTGTTTCCAGCATGTTCTTTGCTTTTAATTGTCTTGTTGCACTGCAGTACAATTCCCTCTAAAAATGCATTGGTGCAGCTTAGTGGAGCTGGACTCTGCACTGAGCCCGAGTCACCCTTTTGTTGTTCACACTTTTCCCTGATGCAGCTGAGTGTTGCACATCTGGTTTTACAAAGTATTTATCACCAGGGTTAGTCTCTCACTTTGATATTTCAAACATAATTCTGCAGACTACTAACAACTTTTGATTTTAACAGCTTCTAATGACAGCCCTTTAGAAGAAGCCAGACACAGACAAAGACTAATACAAAAAGAGCTTGAAAGCAAGTTTTGAGTTTGGGGTAGGAAAGACCCTTCACACTTAGGGATCTGGAAAGCATCTACTCCATGCCTCAAAGATCCTTGTGGATTATAAGTGTGGAAACTAAGAACAGAAAAGGAATTATTCACAACATTATTAAACATGACAAAAAGCTTCTGAATTGAAGCTTAAAACAGCCTATTTAAGATTCCAGCAATCCCTGGGACTTTGGCAACAAAAATGTTCAAAAGCCTTTTATAGTTGCTGTCAGATTTATGTAAAGCATTTGAGATTCCTGTGAACTTATTTATATAACAACCTAAAACTTGAAGCCAACTTGAAAGTCTTCCTATTCTAATTATTCAGTATTGGAGGTGCTGTACAAAAGATAATCAATGTTCTTTGTAAAACATATCCTAAAATGGTGGCCAGGAAAACACAGAATCTAGGTGAGCATTTTATGGCATGGCTGTTATTGTGGATGAGCTGCATCATTTGATATTAAAGATACTTGGTGATTTGTTTTCCTGTTTTCTGTTCAGAGACTTGGGGGAGATATCACTGTGTTCTACATTCCACCCACATTCTGCCCCAATAATCTCACATCATTATTTTTAGGAAAATGCTACAGTATGATAAAATAAAATAAAATAAAATAAAATAAAATAAAATAAAATAAAATAAAATAAAATAAAATAAAATAAAATAAAATAAAATAAAAGTTACCATCTCTGTTCAGAAATGTACCACTAGAATACTTCCCAGAGTCAGGCTCAGGATGGACATAGCACCTTACTGGGAACAGAGGCCCAGCTGCCCTGGAAGCCAGGCACTGTCATTCCCAACCATTTGGTTTCTATCCCACATGAACACTCTGTCATCGCTCTGGGTCACACCTTCAGCTCCAAAATGGAGAGGGACATCAGCTGTAAATGCATCCAGCACCTCTCCAACAGCATCCACACTGCAGGCAGGGGACTCCATGGGAACAGGAGCAGGACATGACCCCAGTGGATCTGCAAGATGCAGTAAAAGGCACCGTATGGTAAAACTGCTCCCACCCCCAGAAGCCTTTCAAGTTTTATCTTTTAAGATCATTTGAATGTGAATTTTTCATTCATTGCCCTTTCCCCAAAAGCTCTCAATTCCATTTCCTTTCTTCCCAGCTCCCAGTTCTCCTGTTTCACCATTTCACTACCTCAATGAGGTCACTCATTCTCTGCTATTTCATCTACTCCTCCTTCCCCCTTCATGTCAGCACTTCCCAACCACCCAGGCTGTGCATACTTTGAACACAGACTTGCTTGTCAAGCAGCACTCTAATTACCTTACATGTCTTTAAATAGATACTTCATCAGGTGTCTGCAGCTACAAAAAACCAGGAGTCTAAGAGGAAATAAATACAAATCTCAGAATAATGGCATTCCACAGTGACATTATTGTGCACAACAAATGGACATTTGCCTGTATTACATGGGATGTGAATTATCTTTGATAAACATTGTGAAACTGGGCAGATTGTTTTATCCCTACATGTCTCTAACCAATCAATGCCAAAATGAGGGAACCTACACAGAAATTAAGAACTTCCTCACTGAAGACATAGAATTCTTCATCATTCTTGTTTCTTTCATCACTATGCAACAGTAAATACTGGCTTGTATTAATTATTCAAACCAGGAGAAAATTTATAACCCAAATGTGACAAGAAGCAGTGTACACAAGATCATAATTCCTTTCATTTATCATTATTTTGCCATGCCAGTCAAGAGCCAGAAATGTAGTTGCAGCACATCTAAAGAGAAACCCACCCAGGAACTAAGTACCACAAGCACTAAGGATGCCAACCTGTCTGGCTTGTGGTTTTGTTTGGTTGGTTTTGTGGTGTTTTATTTGTTTCATTGTGCTGATGAGCATAGTTTAATACCCATGGATTGTTATAAGCCAGTGTGAATGCTCTCTCTTCCTGTGTTTCTTTCTTACAGGAGTATTCCACAGACATTCTGGCTGTGGGATTTTTATGGATTGAGACAGAAGCCAGCAGCATTCTTTATTCACTGGTTTTTGGCATTTAAAACACCACTTTGATCACTTTTCTTTTTTTCTACTTAATCATGTTTTAGACAGACAGTATCCAAGTTTAACTCATCCCAGCTCCGTTTTCCCTTTTTCCCTTTAGCCATAAGAGTTACAGACAGAGGTTGCAGAGAGCAAGACAAAGGTAATTTAATATTTAGCTCAATGACGCCTGTGGAAGAATCCTGTGAACCCGTGCTGAGATCTCAATGAATCACCAGTGACTTACAATGCAAAACCAGTGAAATAAAGGGGTAAAATGCCCATAAAGTCTTTAGGACTCCATTAGCTATTAGAAATAAAATATTAATATCTCTAATATGAGCATCCTTAAGACATGAACAGTGAATTGCAGGTCATGAGTTAATCTCATCTAGTTCATGCCAGTACAGATCTCACTGAACATAAAGGTGGGATACACATCCACACAGGGAACAACAAAAATGAGCACCCCTAATTTCCCTTGTGCTGCCTGGATCACTCGAATTAAGGAAAATGAAGACTCCACAACTTATGTTGCATTTATTTTATGGGCAGGTGTAGGAATAATGCCAGCTGGAACCACTTTGGAGACAAAGCAAAAGCCAGTGCCTTTTACTTCCTGCAGTAGTTCCCATCACCCCGGGCTCACTGCACATTCAAAGTGAACTGGAACTTCTCTCACTGCCACACAACTCCCCTACAAAAACAAAAGCCCTGAGAAAACATCAGAAGAGAAAGCAAAAAGACAGGGAACAAACACCTCACTCTTCCTTGCAAAATACATCTTTTTCCTTCTGGCAGAGAAAACACCCAGCCGTACTCACTGCCTGAGACAGGCAGGCACGACCCTCCTAAGCGCACGGATCCACACAAGAAGGTTGCACTCCCTCCCGAGCAGGGCTGTTCTGTTTTTTGATGAGGATTTATTTACTTCGGGAGATTGTACGATACTAAGATGTCTAACAGGATACAGAGCCTTCCACCTGCAGGTCATTGTGCCCCATTCCAGCCCAGCCTGTGCAGCTCGATGCCGCGCTCCTCCGTGAGCCCCTCGGGGACCGTGCGCGGCTCCCGCGGGCACCGGGGGATGCTCCGGGCAGGGACGGGAGCGCTCAGCCCGGGAGCGGCCGGCTCCAGCTGACGGAAAGTCGATCGTGCTGCACACAGACCCGGGTGAAACACAGTGCTCTTGTCAGCCTCGTTGCTGTTACATCAATAAAAGAACAGGCCGGCGCTGGCCCATTTGTTGCACGGGATTGCGGTGGCAGATGCACTTTAAGCGGGCACGCACGGGGCCTTAATCGCTGCTGCATCCCCCAGGATCCTATTCAGCACACAGCCCATGGCACATGGATGCTATGAATAGCCACAGAGGAAATGCAGTGGTTCTCCAATAACACAATTATGGGCCTTCTACAAGCATTAAGTAGGTTGGTTTTTTTCCCCCTCCTTTTTCTTTTTTCCGTATAGAAGAATAACCATATATTTTGAATAAACTGATGGTATCCAGCATTTAGGAAAAACTTACTTGCCTATATGCAATACTTAAACCAATCTTTTCCCAGGAAATAATGAGCTGGAATCTAAGAATTCCAGCCTCAGGTGGAGCGTGGGAAGAAGTCCCCTCATCTGCATTTAAGTGTGTAACACATTGCTAAGTGTCTCCATCACTAATTTGGAAACATGCTGCAAGTGCCCAGCATCAACATTAACAAAGTTATGTAACACAGCTGAACTGTTCAGTACATAATGCCTCTTGGACTAGAAATCATTAGAATCAGCTAGGAAAACACTTCCTTTCCCTAGAAGAAGCTTTAATGTTTCTGAAGGAAAACAAATAAGAAGGATTTGTCCATGAGAAACATTTAACTCATCCAAAAAGTAAATGTGTTTACCTTTGACTGAGATCAAAGTTACATGATACTGCTAGTCAAAATGGCAATTCTGACTACAAAAAAGGATCTTATTTGTCCTTTAATCTCAAAAACTGACATTAGACTACTTTTGCAAGTCAAAATAAAGTTAGGTCAAAATCATGAAATCATAGAAACATGGAATGGTTTGGGTTGGAAGGGACCTTAAAGATCATCTAGCTCCACATCCCCTGCTATGGGCAGGGACACCTTCACTAGAATGTTCTCTTCTGTTTATTATTGAAAGAAGCCTTTTGACCAAACAAATATTTCCTATTAAACAGAAAATTTGTTTTGACAATATCATATCTTTGCTTAGAAAATCTCCCCCACAACTAATCCAGCCTGCTTTAAAACACTGGGGGGATGTATAGGGCTGTTTCTGCATGGAAGAGGTGGCTGCTCTTCAAGGCTTTCAGTTTTGCTGCCCTCTTCTCTGTCACAGAATCGCTCTGTTGGAGATGCCAGCACTGAACCCCCAAAGGGCAGCTGGAACTCACCAGCCCAATGTCCCTGTATAAAAAAGACATATGGCTGCGTATGTTGAAATTTTGGCAGGATTTTACGGGGGGGAAAAAAGGGTTCTCAGCAACAAGAAATAAAAATTGCAAAGAAAACCTGATTTCATAATTGCATCTTTAAGTGGAGATATGTACAAGAAATTATTATGTAACTACAGCCATCAGAAAATACAAAAATACATATACAACCCCTACTAGTTTATCAATTCTAGGCCTGTGACTGTGATATTTAAGAGCTTTCTGCTCACTGATATATATTCTGCTAGCTGTCACATTGTATTTCTAAATTGTTAAAAAAAACCCCTTTCCTATCGGCCCCAAAGGCATTCATTTTTCCCTGGACTTTATAAAAACTGGAACATGTTTCCGTGATATTTCTTTTACAATAGAAGGCCTGTTAAAAACAGCATCATGAATATTCTAGTTATGACAGATATGAAAGGACATAATATCCAGGAAACAGTTCTTTCTTAACATATTCATGAAGAGGTCCTTGTCAATCATAGCCAGTGAATTGAATAAAAAAATAATACTCTGAGTCTTAGGAGGATACAGCTGAGTTTTACATGCTGGAGATATAAAGACTGAAGTGAGACTGGGTTCCACTAACAAGATTCCTGGCCTGAAGTGCCTTTGTGAAATTATTCAGAAACCTGCCAATAACAATATTTCAGGCTGCAGAAATCTCCGTGTGGGTCCGTGTGCTGCTGCCACAACTTAATGGAGTCTCCCAGCTGGTGCTTTAAAGGAACGATGTCTGCAATTGTCCATTCATCTTGGAGTTTCAAAACAATTTGCTTTATGGCCCTGCTTCTTTCAAACATTAAAAAGCTTACATCTTGAAATATTCAGGAAATAAGACATAAACTGTCAAATGCCTTAAGCAGGAGAACAACTTACAAGGCTACTTATATATATTTTAAAGTATAAAGGCAATATTATTTCCTATTTATGCTGTGTTGCTGACTTTTTCAGCATAGATAATTAAACAAAATTTTATAATAAAATAGGTTTTTGCTGCCTTTGCTACTTTTAAAGCAGCTACAAAGCATAATATTTAAAAGATACAATGTAGATATTGTATTGTATACAATATGATATTGTATATACTCAAAAATATACAGTATAGAGCCAAACCCTACTTGATTTTTTACATAAATCAAAAGCTAATTCCAAATATTTTAATGTACACAACACACAATGGCAATCTGGACAAAAGTGCCAGTTTAGTGACATTATCAAATGCCATGTCATCTACCCAAGGAACACCCCCTCCTGAAATAACATTACAAGCCAGTTTAAAAGGCTGTGTCCTTTTTACCTCTAACATAATTACATGCCACTGAAATTTATTTTGTATCACGAGAGTAAAAAAATCCAAACCTCAGTACCACAGGTGCCTATATGAATTAAAATCAGTGAAACAAACCCCAAACCATAATTACACCAGACCCAGGGTTTCACTGCTGACCACAATGCCCACAGCTGGCAAACACCATTAGTAGAATTCCTGCAGCTTTCCTTTATGCCAGACTGCTTCCAGGACACTTAAAATATCACAATGATTTGCCCAGGAAATACACACAGTTTCTTGCTTGAAGATACAGATCACCTAAATGCAAAACACTGGGGTAAATTTACAACAGCTTTCAAATCCATAAATTGCATGTTTGAGATTAATCCATATATATGGCATGTCACAGCCTTGCTCCTTCATGGAGATGGAAAGAACTGTGCACTGCTGGACACCCCAGCCCATGAGGCAATATACAGTGCTGACAACTTTCATAGATCCATTGTTTGCATCCTTTTCACAGTGCATCTGATGCCAGTTCAGCAGGATTTATTTCCAAAAGATAGGTATCCATGCCTAGATTGCAGGGGAGGGTGCTGAGATTTGCCAACTCTTACTGCAGACATCCTAGGGCTCACAAAAATCACTGCATTCTTTTATATTTTTTTTCCTTTTTAAAACAGGAAACAAAAATAATGTAGAACAACATTAGAGAATACATTGTAATGAAATCTGAAATATGGGTTACTGAAACCTTGAGGCAGAATACCAAATCGCCAGGAGTCTATGTCTCTAAATGGAAATGTCTCAGGCTTTTGTTTTCACCTACCTGTGGCAGAGTACACAGAATTGCAAACAGAAATATCCAAGCACATTTTGGACTCTGTGTGCAAGTACCAGTGATATGCCAGATCTTAAAAAAAAAAAAAGCCCCCAAATCAATAAATCTGTCTGGCTGTCAAATATTAGGAATACCTACTACAGGTAATGTCTGGTGCAGCACCACATTTATTATGTGACTCACCCTTATGAAAACAATGACTACCTGAATAATAATAAAAACATTGCTGAACCAAACCAAGCACTGGCCTCAGACCCTCCTCACGTTTTCACTAAAATAAATACACATGTTTTCTGAGCTATAGAGGTGAGATTTAATCATGTTAGAAGTTTAAACCTGTGCAAGTTTAGCATCACTGCAAACCAACATGAACACTGCAAGGACAGCGAGGAACCACTGTCTGAAAACAATCAAAACAGATCTGAAATGTTAAAGGATGAATTTTCTGCACACAGAAGCTCAGTGTTTCGTTTTTCCCACCACTTCACCTTTGGTAAACTTGATTCATTAGTGTATTAGTGTATTAATTGACAATTGCTTCCTGTTGTAAGTGATTGCTTTCTAGTTCTATTACGTACTGTCAAACAGCAGCACATGATTAATTACAAATAAACCAAGAACTTTGCTAACAATGGGCTGTTACAAAACACCTCACCTTCAGGAAAAAAAATCCTCCTGCTCACATGGCCAGGATGTTTTCCACAGCTCCATCTGCAGCATTTCACACACATTCAGCTGCACTGGTTTCTCACGAGATTTTAGCTGACATTTGAGGTTGATATAAATGGGTTACTTTTTATTTTGTGCCTTACAGACTGACCCCTTAAATGCACAAAGTCATATCCCAGTGTTGGTCAGTACACAAAACATCTATCAAATGAGAAATTAGACCTTTATGGAGGACAGCAAAAGGCTGTATACGAGACACTTTGCAGACCTCTGGCGTGAAGACCAGGTCCCACAGACAGCTCTCCAAGCCCTGCAGCCTCCCAAAGAATCTTCTGATCGATAGCGGGAAATTAAGATACTTCATTTTGCTGTCAATATAATTAATATGAACTCCACTTGAGTGATTATCTATGGTCTCCTAGCTCACCAGAAAGAAGTGAAGTTGAAAGTGTTGCTATACCACAGCTGCAAAGGAGGATGGCTGGATGGAGACATCAGACAGGCTATTTATCACCCACCTCAGCACTAATGGCACAGGTTCATAATGATTAAGAAGATCCATTTTGTCTGAGGTTGAAGTTGAGGTGGTTTAACTCTCCCTTTCAAATCTATTTGCAATGAAATTCTGGGGCTTTTATATGAATTGCAGACCAAGAAGTCCCTTAATCAAAATCTGAACTTAAATTTCTTCTTGCAAGTTCAAACCAGTGGCTCCCTAATTCCTGTTACTGGCACGAACTACAAACTCTTTTAATCAGTCACAAAGTTTTCCTCTGTCTGTATTTCTTTTAGGTTTATCCGAAAATTAATTTCAGTAACTGACATTCCTGAAATTACAACTCCACAAGGTCAACCCTGTTGGTCTCTTTCAGAGCCCATCAAAAAATTGAAATCACTTGTACTGGAGTAGCTTGATATTTCTACCACACAAACTTAAAGTATTATATTTCCAGAGGAGCAGTTACTGTTACTTGGAAAAGCAGAGTTCGACAAGTAAAATATTTCTTCATCAACTTCAATAACATTAACAGAAAATAATTATTACCTCATGGAAAACAATTATTGTCCTCATATCGTGTGGCCAAGATCAACAAAACTCCCAAGGTAGCCAGACACTGCAGAAATGGAAACCACAAAGTATTTATTTTAAACCATGGAACACAGAGGAATAGCACTTATTCCTCTGACAGCTGCAGTGAATAGCTCTGGTATGTTCATGGTTCACATTTTTGGACAGGTTTTAAATGGTCTCAGGAACCAACTCTTAGGAACTAATGGAATTTTTAGTAGATTTCCTCTGCCCACAACAAAAAAACCCAACAAGGTAGGCTGTACAAACAAGAAAAAAGATGATTTAGCTTGGTCCATCATAAAATAGAAAGCAGATGCAGTTAAGTGGAGCCTTCCGCTGAGGCTGTTAAAATACATACATCAATCATCATCATTTGGGGACAGTCAGGAAAACAAGAGTAATGAAAATTGGTGTTTTGATCTTTTCACTTAATTTTCTTTGTAAAAGAAAACAACCACACGCACAAGCAAAAATCGGAAAGTCAAAAGAAGTCATTTACCAAGATCCTCAGATTCTGAAATTGTAAGTGCTCATGATTTACATGGCCTTTTTTACTTTCCAGACATGTCCTTTATTTGTTTTAAACAGTTTTATTTAAAAGGAGCCCACTTTGCTTCTGCCAAAGAGGCAGAAATAGAAGGGCCTAAATCTTTGTAAAACACAAACAAAATTATTTATTTCAGCTAATACTAAGATGGAAAGATGAAGTATTTTTCTGGTTGTATGTTTAATTTATAAATATAATTAAATGCTATTTACCAAACCAGTAAAAAAAAAATGATGGATACTAAATGGCACCTCCATAATCCTATATTCATTTCCATAATCTTCACTCAATTATTTACCAAAATGACAATGCCAGACAACAACATCCCTGGGATGAGTTTCATAACCATCCATGTTGAAGTTTAAAAAGTGAATGAATCACTTATCAAAGCTTTCCTTCTATCACAATATCCCTCTTTTTTCTGACAGGATTTTCTCAACTAAGTAGCGATTTATTGCCACAAAGTACTCAATACTCATCCAGAAAAACCATATTCAGTTTTAAGAACATTGTCTGTTTTACCAAAAACAATAATCTAAGAAGTTTTATTATTAATATTCTGGAAAACATTCTACTTACACCCCTTCTTAATCCATTCCTTCGTGTGCTTTTTCTAATTCAGAGATCATCCTGCTTTTGGAATAATCCTCTCCAATCTCATCACGCTGCCACAGAGTATCTCACTGCTGACCTACTTTGAGTCAGATACTAAGTCCAATAAAGTTAATCAAACACCTTTCTTTTTCTAGCATCTTTCCTTCTCTGAGAGTTGAGGTCTTCAGCTACATTTGCTCACTGCTGCCTTGCTTCCACGCCTTCATGCTCAACCTCCCTCTGTAAAATCTCCAAAACCAAGAGAAGATGAAGAGGGTGAGAGATTTTCTGCTGAGTGAAAGAAGGCTTGTGGGTTAAAACTAATTGAATTCAATTTGTTTCTGCAACATATTCTGAAAGTAACAGAAGAAGGCAGACCGAGACATTAAATTTCAGAAGGAACTTACTCAGCATAAGAAACTCCAGCTGAAGAGCCTGAATACCTGACAATGATCCAGATAGCTCCCACTGGCTACAAGTCATGGAAAACTACTGCTTCTAAAAGTTACTTCAAGAGAAGTACAATAAAATTCCATTCTAAAAAAATCAGCATTTAAAGAAGAAAATGGCCAGCTACATATTTAGTTGGGCTGAAACCTTTCATGCCTAATGCTTAAGCATGCAATGGAAGGCTTTTTAATCCTTTCACTTTACTTAATTTAATTTAAAATTTTTATAATTATTTCATATTTTGTGTATAAGCAATTTAAAAATAACTTGGAAATAGAATTTGAAGAAATCTCTTTTTTTTTTTTCAAAAATAACATGAATAAACGAAGTAGCAGATATGGCAAGAGATCAAATACCATATTATACAGCTGACAGAACTTTTCATAATTTTATTTCCCAAATCAGCTACAAAACATCACTTTGTGCTTTCTCAAGAACCATCAAGGACCAGAGAGTGAAGACATAAAGGCCAAAGTATTGAATAAATGGAATGGAACAGGGCAGTGCATTGTGTGTGATGCAGACTCAGCCCATACCTTTACAGCTGACATTCAGTCCTGGCAGGGAGTGAGCACCTTCCACAGACACAGCCAAACAAAACACTGCTGCATTCCTCTGGGCTTTAAATCCAGTTTTGGATACAAACCCACGACGTCAAGCTCCCTCCTGGGACATTTTGTGAAGGACTTGCACAGGCTGACCTGGGAACCCATGAAGCACAGCGAGCCAGAGCTAAACTTCACGCACATGGGAGCACCTACACCTTTCCAAGGGCACTTAGACTGACTTTCATGCAAATTAACACACATTACACACAGAGAATGCATGAAATGGCTACATAATTCACAGTGTCATTGTGGTGCTGTTACAGTAAGTTCGATCTGTTTTCACAAGTGTAACATGGGGGGTTTACCCCCCCTATTTTTTCTTTCGAACTAAACAAAGCAGAGATAAAAGTCTAAACAACCTTTGGAATCATGCATAGGAAAATGACATTTGCCACAAAGGATTTCATTTTGCCAAGACTCTAAAAAACACAAGCAATATGACAGCAGAAAGATCAAGAAAAAGCCAGAAAGTTAGAAGAAAATAGGCAGTGCTATTTAACTGCTCCACTTGTAGCATAAGAACTTCCTTCCATCGGTAGAACACATGCATCTGGAAGTTCTTTAATCTAAAATGTCAACACCTGAATATAGAAATTTAGAAGTGTATTAGAACCTGAAAATAAATGCACAGCCAAAAAATTTTCCGGACAAACTACAGTGCGCTTGGCCCCACTGCCCATGTGACTCCTCAGGGATTCCACTCAGTCTACAAAATCAGCAGAAAACCAGTCAAGCCAAAGAACCTCAAGTTTGAACTATTTAGTTTCAGGATAGTTGCACTTGGCTGCAGTAGCACGAAGCTCAGCACAGGGAGCTAAGTGAAACTTGTTTACTTAGACCACAGAGAGCAGGATCAGCAGTAAAAAGCAATGTTTGCTAAGATCCCATGTCTAAAGCTATATGAAGTCTTAGAGGAACAAAACTAATCCTCATCACACAAAAAATATATCATAAGATCTAACCCTCTCTAACACCATAATGTAATTTTCCTCTATTTCCATTTCAACCATTAATGACTACTTAGATATTTACCAGAGCACCTCATATTCCTCCACTAGAGCATTCACTTGCCTCTCTAAGGCAAGGACTGTGCTACTTAACAGTCTGATAAGTACCATGAGCAGTTAGAGCACTGCATAAATAAGAGGATATATCCAGGGACATGTGGGGGACATTGGGCCCAAACAGCCAGCTGTCTTCCCCAAAAATCTACTACCATTGTCAAAATCTGCGTGGTCAAGTTTCATAGGGCAGAGAATTTAAGGAACAGATCTGTCTCTAGCATAACCTACATTTTTCCTGAGGTGGGGAGTAGTCAGCAGCGCTCAGAGACACATCAGCTATCAACAGACTGATAGGGTCCAGGACAGGGGCACAGGAAGGACCTGCCCTGGAAGCACCTTCTTTGTGGCTGCTCCTCACTGAGAGGATGGGCTGAGAGAAGTCTCTGCTATTCTCTCAACAAATATTGTGTGCTGTTGTGAACAAATATTCTGGGCTGTTTTCTGTGAGACTCCTTCATTTCAAGCTTCTGCCACGTTCTCCCTCCCAAGGAGCCCTACATCTTGGGCACTGTAATGCAGCCAGCTGACTCCTCTACCACTGTTACCTGATGGGTCACAGGTGTTTTGGGGTTGGTGCCATTTGGGATCTTGCAGGCAGCACAGCAGATGCCTCTCAGTAGTGGCCTGTGCTCCTGTGTGCTCAGCTATCAGAAACAATTCCCAGGAAAACCCAGTATCCTGTGCCCCCCATATTGTAGTGGGAGCTTTCACACTTTGTGAGGCACCCAATGTGACTATACCTGCAAGAGACCATTAATCACACGAGCAAGCCACTTTTCCTATTATGCCATGCAAAGCAGAACTCCCATCCATTAGAATGTACTACAGAACAAAAGGTTCTTTTAGATTGATTTCCATACTAAATACTGAAGCAAAGCTCAGCTTCAAGTTCAAGTTGAAGCAAATTCCTGCTTTCACTGTTATACAGCGCCATTTTCTTGGGGTAAACAAAGACTACAAAATAGGCTTAGTAAAAATTGATAGAATGTTTTCTCTTTTTTTAACTAGGCTTATAAAAAACCCAAACACCTGCCCCTCTCACCCACCCCCCTGCCAAAAACTTTACCACAAGCAAAAAAAAAACAAAAAACCACCACCACCAAAACCAAAACAAAACAAAAAAACCAAAACAGCCCTTTGAGAAAACCCCCCAAAAAAGCCTCAAAAAATTTGCTTCTGGAAATTTGACAGGGCTGGGTTAAACACATGGGGAAAATACCCTCCCTCCAACACATCCCTAAATTAATAGTATATCACTGGAATGGATTTTTCCTGGAGATCCATCACCAAAGATCTGGGGGGGGGAAAGGGTTAAACAAACATTTTTGAGGCAGAGCATCAACATAAACCAACACAGGCTGGTACTGCCATGGGATGGCAGAGTGTACTGACTACCTCTTGGGAGACTTCCAAGCCTATTTTCCTGTGATTCTAAAGAGTGTTTGTGTGTGTTTTTCCCCACAAAATGCAAACCTACATAGCCCAAGAGAACGACTGTGTTTAGTTTGAAGTTCTACAAGAAAGTGCATCTCTAGGGGGGTAGAAGTGGGAAAGGTTACGAACTTCAAACACAACCAAAAGGATGGTAATATTTGCAACATTGGGTTGAATATGTTTCACATTGCTACAAAACTCTCAGATATAGAAATGATTTGTGAAAAAGCAGCTTGCTTATGGTTCACCCTGTACAGAAGATCTCGTATGTTAGAGGATGATTTTGACTTCAAGTTGTGTCTGTCAAAAAGATGTGGCTGAGCAAATAAACGTGGGTTTCTTCAAGTGGTGGCATTTCTACCTTTCAGCGGATCAGCGCTTCCAGTTATGAGCAATCCATGAGCACACAGAGGATTTCACCTCATATTGTCCAGGAGAGCCTCCCCATGCTGGCAGCTGATGCCCAGGACCCTGCATGTACTGCCCATGGCCTCTCCTCACCAGCTGTTAACATGGACGGAATAAAGTCTACTGGAAGAGTTTCAAAAGTTTCTCTGGGTGAAAGGCAAGGATGGAGGTATGACAGGAATTCTCTAAGAGGCAAGAGGGTATACAGCAGGTATACAGCATCTCTGCCTTCAAGGTGTCTGTCAAACCTTCCTACAGACCAGAGGGGACTTTTCTCCCTGCACTGCAGTCAGTGAAGCACACAGAGAGGTGACCTCAGCCTCCACAGACCTGTGTTTGTTCTGGGATAGCAATTCCAGTGTTGAAGTCTTTCAGGCTAGTAACAGTTTAAGATATTATTCCTGTATGATTTCCAGAGGCAGAGACTTGTATAAATTAGACATGTCATGAAAAATCTGAATTATGTGTCGCATGGTGCAGCAGAGGGTAATATACAGACCTTTATTATGTAATAAAACAATTGTGTGCTGGGGTGATATTTATGGCATAATCCTGTATGTCCTCATAGCACTCTTTGGAAACATATAATTTAATACACACTGTATATTTTGTCTCTGTGTGTTTACATTTAAAGTAATGCAAACTTTATTCTCTAAAATCCCAGTAATATATCTGGAAAGGTTATTGCATGGCATACTGGTAAACACAACCATAAGCCATTCTCTCTTGAAAAAGACCACTTACTGCCTGTGACTCATTCTTGCATATTTCTTTAATATTTTCCTTTTTAAGTCTGAGCAAGCTTCCCAAATGCTTAATGAGTAGGCTCTAAGGCTTTAATTTTCAGCCAATCCTAACTTTATTACAAAAGTTTATCAAGCTATAAACACACTACTTCACTACGCTGTCATGTTTTTATAAAGTAGTTTATAAAAGGTGACATCTGGCAAAGAGGCAGATCTATAAAAATCATGCTGGTGGATGTAGTGTCATTTTTTCTGCCATCCTCCCAGAAAGAGTAATATTATTTTGACACACACATTCATCCCCACTGTCAAGCTTCTATTTTTATAGTTAGCTTACTGCACATATCCTTAAGCTATACAAAACCTTTGGGCTAATGTAAAGAATGACATTTCTGCATATTTATTATAACACTTATTTTAGGAGTTGACTTTGCCTGATAGGATTTTTCCAAGTACAATGTCATTTCCGTGACAATACACTTCGTTGGGAAACAATAAATAAAGATGCACGAGAAGTCCTGAAAGGCCAAATATGCACGGACAAGTGTACAGCACCTCAGCTTGGCAAGCCCTACATTTGTCCTTCTTTAATATTTTATCAAATGTGTGAACTGTATTTTGGAGTTCAGCACAAACTTCAGTGTATGTAGCATAATGAAATCTCTCCAGGACATTATAAGTTTCAGCAGGGTATAATTTTAACACTGTGGAGGTTTTAGCTCTGGCATGTTGGGATATAATTTCTTTCAGAGTACTTTTTTTTTTTTTCTGTGTTTGTGTTGGCTCAAGCACAGCCAGGATATAAGCAAGTGAAAGAGCACTGAAATCAGGAAGCTGATGAAGCACTTTTGTGATTTAATTACAGCAAATAACTGATTAATCTCTGCTATGTCTTAGCTTATCTGCTAAAGTAGATGATATGAATCCCAACACACCACAGAAAGGTTGTTTCATTCGTGCATAATGACTTGCTCTTTCTCAGACTTCCTCCAATACAATGGATACCTTACCTTTTAAATGTGAAGTCTATCATTATTCAGCTCTGTCAAAGCTAGACCTCTAAAATATTTAGCTTTAAACCACATGCACTATTCATGAAATGACTCTTTAGTGCCTTTTTCCAGTATTTAAAAAAGAAACAGAAATGTGTATTCACACACCAACAAGACCAAAAATTAGAATTATTTAACGGCTTTTGAACATGACATTGATGTAGACAAAACCAGAAATAGGAGTCTGTTCACAGCATCATTATTCTGCCATCAAAAGGGTTCAATACTGGAAATTCCTGAGCAGAGATCATTATTGGCAGTTCAGTAAATGATAATTTGGGTTAGAAGCAGCATAATGTTCTTTAAACAGTGCACTGTCTTTGAAGTTGATGAGAAACATTGTACTGTGTACTTTTTAATGCTGAATTCAAACCACATAATATCACAGATCTGTTAAGAAACCAACATCACCCTCTGGATTGTTCACTATAATTGTGGTACAGATCAAGACTTGTTTAACTTGATTGTTCAAATTCTAATATCTAGTTCTAATATCCCAATTCCACAGCTGCACATGAATAGTCAGATCTTTGAATCTGTATCATGGCCTTATAAGCTTTAATTACAGAATCAGGGACCATTTTTCTCTCTAAATAATATAACTTCAGTACGAGCCATAGGAGAGAAGGTCCTCAAGTGCACTAAGCCCAAGGAGTTCTGACCCTAGGGCAGAAGTAAAGAAATAGGAAACCACTATAGGGGTGAAAGTAACAAAATCTTCCCATAAATCCATCCTCATATCTGCTGCTTTAATATCTTTTCATCTTTATATACAACCAGTGGTCAAAAACAGGTCTTCAGAAACACCAGAATATATGCCTAGTTGTGCTGAAATATATATATATATATATTTACATACTGCTGTGCCTTCTGATTTGCCAGGCTACTTTCACAAGGTGCAGTCAGGGCTAGTTTGTGTCTACAAAGTCCCTTTGAACACTGCATTATATTTAGTACAGATATCACAACTTTAAAATGCTATTTTCTGTCTATATTGCACATGTACTTACTGGGCACCTGGAACAATCCACCCTTGGAATTGTTCTGGCATGATTGAGGGAATCACCTCCTTGAAGCAAAAATCTCAAGCAGTGTCTCTATCTTCCAGTGCCATCAAATATAAACCAGCACATCACATTTGGATGGTGATAAGGAAAAAGGAGCAGACATCCCTTTTCACATCAGTGTGAAAAACAGCACAGAGGGCATTCTGGAAAGCCTGGACTGGAAAGCACCCTGCTGAAGAGTCATGTAAACATAATGCACTGGGGATGCTCTTTATAGATCTGATCCTGTTTTGATTAGTTTTGGTTATTTTGCAAGGCAGTACATTGGAGTGTCATGGTAATCAAGGACTGGAAGTATTATTACCTAGAGTCAGCAATAATGAGAACGGAACCTCTAATTTCAAACTGTAAGATAACACATTGATTAATAACCATGGGATGATTAGTCAATCCAAGACCTTAATGCACAATGGAGAAATTTATCCATTATCTGTTCAATGTAATTCTTCTTTCCTCTTGGTGACTTTAAAAACAACCAAGGAAAATTACTGTCCCTCTGTAAAGGCTTTTGAATTTCATATGCATTTAATTAGATAACTGCCAGCCCAAGGACAGGAACCATGACAAATAGTTGTTCTTTGAAAATTAGAAGAATAGACTGTTCAATGAACAATATTGATGTTCTCTTGTACTGAGTTATACAGGAGTCTGCTACTACTGCCTTTAAATTATCTAACCATTTTTAAGATTTAATGGGTTTTTAACACGGTTTTAGTTACATATGCTAGTTGGTCATTCTAAAAAAATGTTGCTAACAGCAACTGTACCTGCATAGATAAAAATGCATACCCCACCACAATCTTTTTGGAATTAGAGATGAAAGTACAATTTACTTTGAAAAAAGGGCATTTGGGATTAAGAGGCCATCTTAATGTTAGCAGAAAAACAACAGTTAATTCTGTTTAATCTGTTTAATTGCTTCAATAGCCATAATAATAAAGATTAGCTGGCTGTGAAACACTTAACTATAAAACAAAGGAGGATTCTTTTTCCATTTCTGGTACTGGGTGTTGTTTTCTGCTCTTGCAGGATGAGGGTAAAATGGAGGAAGGGTTCTTTTCGTGATCTTGTTGTTTGGGTTTTGGTTTTGATTTTTTGTGAGGCTTTTTTTTTCAAAAGATTTTGCAGCAACAGTCGACTCTCCTTCTTCTCTACTACATATACAGACAGTCTAAAGGCTGCCCAGCAGATGAGGCACAGTTTATTTATTACTGGGAGAACCCCTCTCCTGTTCCACAGGGGGTTACAACTTGACCGTCCTGAGTTTGGTACAAGAGCACTGGAGATTTAAAAGGCCAATGACAACAATAAGAGAAAAAGACCTGCAACATCCTCCTGAACTGCCCCTTCCCAGCACTCCCCACTGCACAGACAGGATTCCAGCTCCACTCTTGCTGTGGATGTACAAAACCTTCTTTATGGCCAGAAGAAGCACAAAAGCCTTGTCTGTGCTGCCTTTCCCATCAGCCTGGCTTTGACTTAGAGCTGCTCCTCTTGCCAGACCTTGCGAGCAGCCTGTGCCCACCTGGGCTCCCGTGGAGGGACACTGACCACCCCTGCAATTGGATTTGGCCCCAGGCTCAGAGCTCCAGGCACAGACTTGCTGCCTCAGGAAGTCTAATTTCATTCAGTAATCACCTATTTGCCTCAAAGGAAACCCTTCACACCCTAAATGTCAGAGCTGAAATAATTTATTCCTGAAAGGGTTAAGCTCACAGTACATTTTGCTTGGCAAGTAAAACAGTATGCTCTCCAAACATGACACCCAGACACCCAGGGACAAAATATCTCCCCATCTTTATACCATTTTGATAATTCACTGTGTGTATTACACACAATCAAGACACACAGGTTTCAGAGGGATTCTGAGCACATCGCTCAGACTGACAGAGCAAGTATTCCAGACAATTGGCTCCCCGAGGGTCAAGACAGTGATGCTCAATCAGGATTCAAACGGGTCATAAACCCTTCATGGATCTCGCTCAAGTGGGTGGTGATGTCTCCCTGGGGCAGCTCATCCTTTTCTGCTACAGTAAAGCACTTGTCATTACAGACAAACTGCCCGTCACTCTCAGGCACTCATTTAATCGAGACTTAGTGAGAACAGCAAATATTATCAGTGCCACAAAAGCCCTAAAGAGACAAATATATTAATCATAACTGCCATGATGGTAATTTAAGAC
>VZSR01001459.1:3700675-3830208 GCA_013398615.1 Brachypodius melanocephalos
GAGAGAGAGAGAAAGAGATAAAAACCACCACTGTTATAGCCTAGGAAAGTGTTGTGATAATCTAACACTAGCCTTGACTGGCTCAATGAAACCTTCCACAAAAAGGTTTGCTCTCTTTCTCTATACCATCCTACAACCACACAATTCCACACTCATACAGTCCCAAAGTTAATCCAGCCCAGAATCTCTTCACTGCTATGAACAGCTAAAGCTTTTATGCTCAGCTCATGTTTCAGAGTAAGGATGAACACATGATAATTCATTTCTTGGGTTGCTGTAACACACAGAATGAACTCCTCACTCATTCAGCTGCACATACCCAGGTGTACATTTGAGACTGGATCTTTTTTTATCCTCAGCAAAGGAGTCAGCCAATGTAACAGTGATGTCATATTCCCAGGAGGCTAAAAATACCCAGTGATATAAATCAAGTGTTGTTCTGCTACAACATAAAAAACTTACTGAAAAAGTAAAACTAAAGTAAAACTAAAAGTAAAAAAAAACTAAAGTAAAACTAAAATTAAAAGTGAAAAAAAAAAACAAAGTGGTTTCCAACTTTGCCTTTCCAGCTGATTCTGGTCCCTGCACAGTCCCTACCTCTGCTCTGCCTTGCAACAGCCCTCACTGTCTGAGTTTCCTCTTTGCTTCCTGGGGAATTGCAGTGCAGACACAGCCAGGTACACACTGCTGCAAGCCAATAAAGCAGGAAGCTCAGGCTCTGCACCTCTGGCATGCCCAGGTCAGCTCACAGCCCCAGAGCTTTGGCAGTGCCTTGGCTCTGGTGGCTCCATGGAGCACCTCTGGCTCCAGGTGTGCTTCCCACAGAAAACCATCATCCCTGCTGGCCCTCCTGAGGGATGGCTGGCAGTCTGTGAGCCCAAAACTGCTTGCACATCACAGAGCTGTGTTTAGCACCTACCAGTCCCTTCCACACACACACACATCCCTTAGAAATTACACCTTTTCTGTTTGGAAACAGGCAACTTATTCCTATCACATCGCTTCCAAAATAAATTTCTCTCACAATGCGTATTTATCAAACAATTCAGGAATATATAAAATACATTTCTGCATAGCAGGTGGAGAAAATATATTCTATGAATGTAAAACTGTTTTAAGTTGAAAATCTTGTGACTATATTCCAAAATATTAAAGCATAAATCATAGTATTTAGCAAGACAAACCAAAGCAGAAGCTGTATTTCAATAATGGGGGCTTAAAAGATCCTTGTACTGTTTCCAGCACTTAATATAGCAGCACAAAAAAGAGAAATGAGGCTCCCATGGCCATGGCTATTATTATATAAAGTTCTTTATACAAAACTTCTTGACACTTTTCTTCAAAATCTTTGAGCCTGATCAATACCCATAACTAAATAGGCCTGGAAATCAATCTGTGTTTTCAACCCTCCATATTTTATGAAAAAGAAATAAACCATTGTATGTGAAACAAGCAACACATAACCCCAAAGCAATCTGAAACCTTTTTACAATACTCAAGACAGATTAGTTTGAACAGATTCAGTGACCTTATTTAATAATAGATAATAATGTTATATGCATAGTGACCACACCAGAAAGCTTTGAAAATAATATACAATTAATCATACACAATTAAAAAATTTATAAGCATTGAAAAAAAAATTACAGTATTGGACATTAAAGTCTTTTCCAGCCAAGTATACAAAGTTTGAGTAACCTGACTTACCGAAAAACAACTACTTATAAGAATAAATCTGAGCATGTAATTCTCTTTGATTCTAATCTGGAGCTTCAATTCCTAAACCAGTACAGGGAGGAGTACAAAGATGATCCTTATAAAAAAATGTCTTCACCAAAATAGAGAAGAAATTAAAAGCAACCAAAAAGCACTCTGATTTGAAAAGAGCTGTAATTGTCCAGTGATAAGAATCCTAGAAATGCTGCAAAGGTTGAAGTTGGCCAAGAATCAATCAGGTATAATTTGGGCTCCCTTCTGGCAGAGGGATAAACTGGATAAACTCTCAAGGTCTCTTTGCAGCCTTCAAATTTTGTGAAGTGATTTGGGATCTATAAAGACAAAATCCATCATATAAACATAAAAGGGAAAAATTCTGCTCTTTCCTTAGTGTGTGCAAGGCCCCAAACACAGAGGGAGAGAAGAGCTTTCACTTCAAAAGCATTAAAGGCTTTAGTGCAAAGCCCAGTGTCAGGATCAAAGGGATCCTGAGGTCCTGGATGGGATGGGGAGAAGGAAACCCATCCCTGCTGCTGCCAAGCAGGCAACAAGGAGGGACAAGGGGACATCCTCACTCCTGCTTCGGGTCACAGGAAGTGTACTCACCAATATTGTCACAGATAAAAGCAAAAGCAACTTTCCAGCTGGATCCATGCTGGCTGAACACATCTGTGAACAACTGGTGAGGTGGAAAGACAGGGCCCATCCTTAACATTGCTGGAGAATTCTAGAAGAATTCTGTATGTGAAACCACAGCCACAACACACAGTAGTAGGGATCACCTCATTTTACAATGACAAAGTCTTTTCCTACCCTGGGTTTTTCCTGATGCCTATTGTTTATGATACGAAACAATAACACTGGGTCTTTATTTTCCATATATTTACATTTCCGTGTCATGAAAATAAAGGAATGAAATATGCTTGGTTGAGATTTTGCTGAAAAACTAAGAAGGAGCATTCACTTCATTGTGTCACCAGAATAGTATTTAGTAAATTTATAATTGCAAAGAAAAAACAGCACATTAGATTTACAAGTGTCTTTTCAGAAACAAGTTAAATTTCTCTTGACTATTTCCAATCTTTTGGACTGATCTACACATAGCAGGATATTGCTGTGTTGCAAAAACACAAGAAATAAGAATGCTTTAAAGCATGAGCACTAAAATTAATACAGGAATGACTCAATTGTTCAAAACTATCTATTTATTTAAACATGAGGTCTGTTACCTTGGTGTCTCTACCGTAACTCAACATATTTAACACACATTTTGCTTCGGACCAGCTCCTTCAGGCTCATTTTTGGAGTTCACAGCAGTAGTCCTCTGCTGCAGGAGGGCCTGGCACATTGCAGCCCATTTACGGGGCAGCCAATCCATCTCCTTTTCCAACAGGTGAAGATGACAATTAGTGACAAACACAACCACAGTGCTCCCCTTGTTGCACCAGAGCAGCTCCCTCTGTCAGAGCAGTGCACAGGTTCATCATGACTTTGGGGTCTTCAATTAAGACTCTTACAGAAATGGGTGTGAAGGGCACTGAAAAATGCCACGAAAAGGCAAATTAATTAGTGAAAACAGGACAATAGGGATGAACACTGCTAGTAAAGGCTGTTTAAACAGATCAGAATTCATTCTGATGGACTTTCCTTCTCTCTCAAACCATTTCCTTTTTTGTTCATTGTGTTTCTGGGGGTGAACTAGACGTGGTGAAAAAAAACACTAATGCAAATTTAGCAATTAGCTCAAGAGTCAGATTCACTTTAGAAATTGCCAAGTTCTGTAGCCAGGGCAGAGAGGAGACAGTTACATTTGCAAAAAAGCAGCCTTTTACTACCCATTTCAAAGCCACTATGGCAACTGAACCTCATTTTTTCAGCAGGAAAAATGTAGGAACACTTTTTATCTTTACAAAGAAACACTCAATCACTAAAATAAAAGAGCCATCTCTGTGAACTGGACTTCTTGAATGCAACATTTGAGTGAGTGCATTTTTTCTTCAGTATTAAGGACATATTCAAGATTTCTTCCATTTTGGATCATAATCACTTTTTCTTTTCTGCCTGTGCTGTGGGGAACTGAGGATGGCTGACACTCTTGTGGCTTGCAGGTTATATTTTTTGCTATTATCCTTATATTTGCTAGCTGTATAAAAACTGAAAGTGGGAAGTCATTGCTACTTCATCGAATGAACCCTGGCTACGAGTGCCTGGAAAGTTCTGCTAATGTCAGGAAAGGTGAATTTTCTACAGGATTTTTCCTGAAGCAGCTAACTAGAACAATAACATATGCTGGAGCACGTCCATGTAAATCCTGAATTTTTCTATTTGAATTGAGCTTACTGTACTCTTCTTTGGTATGAAATATTCATGGCAAAAAGAGAAACCTCTTTAGTGTGGGGTTAAGCTTTTAAATACTGTGAAGAGTTTTAAAATGTCATGGCAATGTAAAAGCAAGCAATATAAATATTATGAGTTTTCCTAAGTCAAATCTTTGGATTTTCTGATAGCAACAGATTACATTCAATATCATTTACACATTAAGGTTTATGCTTCAGGTAAATTCTACAGGTCTTTCTGAGTGCAGAATTAGTGTGCTACTTCTTCTGTTACAGAACCTCTTCCTCCACAAGATCTTCAGTTTCCTGTAGGAACTGCACATGGGGAACAGCCAAGGAAAAGGCACCAGACCCAGCCCATGGAACTGAACTCACCAGCTCCTTCCCTGGCACAGAATCCTCTGTAACAGTGAGGAGTTTCAATTCAGCACGGGGCCACTAACATTCCAGTTCATGAATTTAAAAGAAGATAACGCAAATTCAGAAATAGAAACATTTACTTCTGCAGCTCACAAAATCCCTTTATTTGGGAGATTAAATCCCTGCCATTTGACAAAGCAACAAGAGGAGGAGCTCCCTATAACCTGATCATTTTGCATTCATACTCTATTCCTTCCTTATCCTTCCTCCTGTTGCTGGGAGCCCACAAGGGACAGAATTATGTGTTAGTGGGTTGTCCATTAACATATAAAAAAGAGAGAAGACTGGGTAAATAAACATATTTTTCCCAGGCTGACCCCTTCCTCTGGAAGCCAGAAGATAGAAAGTCCAGTTACCAAAGACAGAAATAATGGACATCCAGCAAGTCCCCAGCTCCTCAGAAGTGACATCATGTGCTCATTTAAAGCCTGCATTGATCTGCTTTTCCTCACTTCCTGAAAAGCCCTGATAAGGGAGAGAAAAGCAAAGAGAAATCCAGATTTTGTAATCAAGCTGTTTTGTACTTCGAATTAATATTTTCATATTTGCTGTAATTTAAAGATGTTCAAATCAGTACATATTACCAAGCTGAACTGGTTATACATAATTTTAATTCTTCTAATTTGTCACTTGCTTTCCAGACAATAATGTTATGTTGTTTCTGAACACAGATCATAGTGACTTTCTCACTTTATGGGTCCTGCAAATTGCTTTGTTTCACACAGCCATACTCTGTTATGTTTCAATTACAGTCACATTTTATAACTGACATTCTTAAAAGTATTATATGTTAATATATTAATTTAAGGAATGTCAGATGGAGTGTGTAGACTTAGCACAGAACATATTCTGACAGACCTGACAAAAAACATGAAAAATGTGTGCTTTCTATCATAATGATTATTTTTCAGATAACACCAGCTGTGCAACTATTAAACCAAGTGACTGCTTTTCCACATAACACCAAGTACCAGCATTCAATCATGAAAGAAATATAAATCTCCATGGGCTTTTTCCACATGCTTTAAATCAGCAGCAATCTGTGCATTTGTATCTGCACCAAAACCACAATAAAAACCAGGAATGTCTTCCAGCTGAAAACTCTTTGGTATTTTACTGATAGAGACTATGATTGGGATGTGTAGTGTTAGGTTTATAGGGATGTAGTTCAGTTTTAATCTAAGTTAAATATGACACACACAGACACAAAATTTCACTAACCAATAACTTGAGCAACTACAGGAATGATTAAATCTTTTATTTCAGCCTTCCCAGTATTTTATTATGGAAGCCTTGGATGCTTCATCAATATCAGCATAAAATTGTTCGAATCAAATTCATGATGAAATGTATCATTCCCCTTATGGAACTCCAAGCTTTTAAAAGAGTCTTTCCTTCTCCCCCTCTACTCTGCTCCCATAAGATCCCACCTGGAGCACTGCATCCAGCTCTGGGGCCCCAGCATAAGAAGGACATGGACCTGTTGGAGTGGGTCCAGAGGAGGCTGGAGCACCTCTGCTTTAGAGTCAGACTGGGAGAGCTGGGGTTGTTCAGCCTGGAGAAAAGGGGGCTCTGGGGAGACCTTACAGCACTTGAAGGGGGTCACAAGAGAGCTAGAGAGGGACTTTTTACATGGGCATGGAGCCATAGGACAAGAGCTTATAGCTTTAAACTGAGAGAGGGTCAATTTAAATTAGACAGGAGAAGAAATTCTTTCCTTGAGGGTGGGGAGTCCCTGACACAGATTGCCCACACAAGCTGTGGATGCCCCATCCCTGGAAGTGTTCAAGGACAGGCTGGATGGGGCTTGGAGCAACCTGGGATAGGGGAAGGTGTCCCTGCCCATGGCAGGGGATTGGAATTGGATGATCTTTAAAGGTCCCTTCCAAGCCAAACCATTCTGCATTTATATGATTCAGCTTTTCTTGAGTATTACATAATTCTGCCCATAAGCTGCACGTTCAAGAACAGCCTTTCCTGACAGCTTTGCAATTGGATAATGCCATCCTACCTTACAAGTTGAAAGAAAAAAACAATCTTCTGCCTAATTTCTGTTCTCCTCTATGGAGTTGAAATGCCTAATTTCTGCCTCCTCTAATACTCTTTTGTTTTCATTTCAGCCCCAGAATCACAAATCATGGCTGTATCTCAGATCCTGAGGAAATGAAAAGGAAACACAGCCATTTTTCTGGGTACACTGTTTTAGATGTGGTGAGCTATGAATGCTCCAGGGCAACAGCCTTTGGAAACTGTGATGTTTTGAACTGGTCTGTGACCCCATAATGTGATAAATGGAATAGCTTAAAAATGTAATAATTACATTGAAATATCTGATTCAGACTATAACACCTATTCTGAGGTTAAAACACACATAAAATGCTCTATTTAGAAAGGTTATAAAGTAGGAAAAAAAGAAAGCATAGGTTCAGCTTGGTACTGCATGTACATGTAAGGCAAATAACTCTGGCTTTTGAGGAATATGGCACATAAAATATTTGATCACATTGACTGATAAGCAGTTGCTTAGGGCCAGGAAGAAGAGTAAGTAATCCATTTAAATATCTGACACCTCACTAGAGAATCAGACAATCTATACATTTTGCAAAAATGTTAAAGCAAATGCTCTATTGAATCATTGTATTTAGACAGAAAATTGAATCAAGATGTGTTTAAAGCCAGTGGGTTCCAATGTCCCTATCCTTTAGCTGGAAAGAACACAATACTTGTGACCTCCCTGTCAGGCGCTCAAGATCCCAGATTTAAAGTCCTACTAGGTTTGCTCCTCTATCTGTATTCTCTAACTTTCTAAACTCCACACCTTTTCTCCACAGATCCTTATAAAGCTCTTTTCTGACTTTAGGGCTCACAATAAGAGGAAAAAATCCTATCAGAATTAAATTTTTTAAAAACCCAAACAAAACAAAACAACAAACAAAACCAACGCAAGAAAGAACCCCCTGTCTGAACCCAACACAAGGTGACTCTTTGTTTCTTAAGAGCAGTAAATCACATGAATAGCTGAAATTATCTGTACTGCGTTGCCAGGCAGATATGCCCAGAAAGGCCTTGAGATCTTTGCTTTCACCCACCTGCTAACTTATCTGAAATGGGGATTTGTTCTATATTCTCATCTCTTTATTTTTCATTATTGTTCTTAACTTCATCAAATTGCTACTCTGGGGTGTCTAAGAACAGGCATTTCCCTGTGGTTAGTTGACTTTCTCTTAATTGAAAAATAATAAAAGAAAAGTTAGAGCAGTGCACTGTCAATCAGTCACAGTAAGCATGATCTAAACAGCTGGATCATGCTCCTTGGGGTGATTCGTCATGCAAACATTCTAATTTCAGTTCAATCATGGCTATTATTTCAAAATCCTTTGAGTTTGACTTACTGGACTTAGAAACGTCCCTCTTAAGCAGCTGTGATTCCACAAACACAACATAACACTGAATTATTTACTTGTTCATCAGTGAATCTGTGACAGAATATATTAGTATACAAAATTACAAAATTGGGTGAATCTCCTTGAAAGTGTCAGGGGGAGAAAAGCTGGGAATCTTTAGCCATCTCTGTTTGGCCAAGAAAAAAGATGGAGAGGAGTCCTCAGCAGGCTAAGCTGACCTGCTGTTATCTTCCCAGCCTGTTGATCCTCCTTTCCTGTCAGGTCTTGTCAAAGGACAGCTCAAGGGAATTGCTCTTGTGAATGTGCTCAGCAATGTTGTTCGAGTCCCTGCCACACATTTTACACATACACATCTAATACCAGTTTCACCTGCACTCAGGAGGGGCTAAAGGCCAGAATCACAAAGCTGCCAAAGGAAGCTCATGGTTGCTGTCACAGAGCAGCCCAGCAGTCAGTAGTTTCCTGGCAGAGGGGAGCTCTGAGGACTGCCCTGGAGGCTCTTCGCTCTGTGGAAGCAGCTGAAAATTCAATGGAAACAGCAATTCTGTTGGAATGGAAACTGGGAACCAAGCATATCCTGAGCCAAATGAATCGAGTTCAACCAAATGTCCCTTCTAATTCTGTTGATTTGCATGCAAATCAAAGACATTCACTATTATTGGGAGAATAATTTTCTTTTCACTTAAGCCATGAAGGTCTGGAGGCTGATCTTTGACCAAATCTGCTGGCTCTTTAGATCTTAGGTCTTTTGCTCTCACAGTCATTCAAGAACTTTTACCTTTCAGATGGGATGATTTTCAGAGCAGGAGATAATCTCCCTCCAGATACTTAAATGTGACGAAATTCAAATACTTGGTTTGGACCACTACACGTCATCATGATATAAATAACAATATATATTTGAAGGTTAGTTTTTTTTAACATCCCTTTTTAAAGAGGGATGCAGAGAAACTTGGAAAAATTGGAAAAAAATTTAAAAAATCAGTATATTATACAGTTCCTTAGTCCACGGTGTAGAAAGATAAATATTTACAATGTGTGTGTGCAAACAGAGGCTTGTCTGGTTCATATACACACATTTCCATTCCCCTTTAACAGTAATAACAGCCCTTTGGAGGTATAGAATTGCCATGGATGTATTAAAGAAAGAGACAGCTAAGCCTTTAGCAGCAGGTGGCATGCTAAAGGAGAGCAAAGTGTTTCTTGTTGCCAAATAAACACAGCAGCCATTACGCACTCAGCAACTTCACCTGCAGCCCTGAAAGTCAGTGCTGCTGGTTTATCCGAGTATTAAGTGATAGAGAGGCTGTTAGCCAGAACTTCTTTATCTGCTCTTATTCTGAATCCTGTCATGCTATCTTTCACATTTATCTAAACTACCATGACAAACAAGCAGACAAGCTCTCAGTTTTCACTGGCACCTCAAGGAGTTTCATCCAGAGCTTTGCACTGGTTTGGCCTGACACAAGATAAGAAGAACGTGTGCCTGGGTCATTGTCCCCCAAGCAAGCCAGGAACACTGAACATTTTTTATGACACCTCTTGTTACACACTGCCTTTTTTGAGCACACCATGAGCACCAGGAATCAGGTTAACCAGTGCTCTTCCACTGGCCTTGGCTCTTCTCTGCATCCCTGTGTTGGGTTGTTGTCTCCTGCATTGTGCAATTCTTGATCAGCCACTGGTGGAAGGAAACACCTGTGACAATGTCACAGCTGGCATGATGCATAGCAAATAAAAAAGAATCCCAGCTAGTGCAGCCAGCACTCTGATATCAGGTTTTCCATATCTAACAAGAGACCTCCACCAGGGCATTGTCCCTGAAGTACATTATTCCATTTGGCACCTTTTCTGGGTATGGGTTTCACTCTTCGATTCATACCCAGAGCAGTAGAGAATCTGGCCAAAATAGTTCTAGATAATACACATAAACCCATTTTTCTCATGTTATGAATGCCTAAGGAAAGGTGGAACAGAATGTATTTTTAATTTTCTTTTCCCTCATGAATACCTTTGTCCAGGTTTGACACAGGGAATGATTTTTCCAGTAACAGAACCAGCAGCCTAAAAATTGCAATATCATGGATTTTTTCTTGCCAGCATGTTTAACAGATTGGTTTCATGGACTGGTAATAGAATAGTTCAGTTTTTCTAATGGGTGGAGTTCTCCTTCACAATCTTCTGCTTACATGCAAGAACAAAGTCCACTTTTTCTTCACCTTTTTGATAGCAATTCAATCATTTCTGTAGATCAGTAAATCAGTAAAGCCACCTGCAAAATCTCTGGGGCTTCAAACTGTGTTATGCTTAACTTTCCTGCACAGAAATTATTTTATTAAGTGATTCAGTGCTCTGCACAGACCTCCACCCTCCAGAAAACCCGAGCTGTTGTCTGCAATAGATTTTTCAACAGAACAGTCAAACAACACGAGTGATTTGCAACATTGCAGGACCCAGTAATTCCCACTATTCATCTTTTCAGGAGAGCTATGAATCCAATGAAGATTTATAAGCAGAAAGTCACTTCATTCTGAAATAATGTACAACTGGCAGTAGAAGGCACACATGTTAGCAGGCTCTGCTCATAACATTCTGCATCACTTTGTGCTGTGGCACGCTGTAAACTCTGACCTAATTTGACACAGCTAAAATTTAAAGGACAACATTTCCCACTTCACTTCCAAGTGGGAAAACTGCAATGTTCCAACAAAAGCTGGCCAGCAGAAGGAGAGCAGACAGGAAAGTGCCCATGGTCTGCCAAATTCAAATTACTGTTACATAGTTCAGCATTTCTCTGGGCAAAACAAGCCAACCAACCTAACAAAAACCTTAAAAGAGTAATTAATTGTCATTTAGAAAAAGTCCCCAATGAAGTGCATTTTTTGTCTTTTAACCTTACATTCCAGTTTATCAGCAAACACCTAATTTTTCTGCACAACCTCTATGCTGATGGCAATTCTAAGTTAGCAGCTTTGAACTGAATCAGAAAAATATGGTCATTCTAAAACTCAAAGCAAAAAGTCCTCAGAAGTATCTTAGTATTTTCCAGCTGTTTCAGGGGTTTTTTTCTTTCCTGAGATGTTTGAATCTGATGTCTGGAGGACACATCTCCATTATTAATGCATCTCCTGGGACAGTATCTTTGAAACTGAAGGATGTATTGTATTTAGACATAAATAAATAAAAATCTGAGTTTCATGGATTGCAAAAAAACCAACTTTGGGATTCAGAGGTTCAGAAGAGTCAATTCAGAGACAAGCATCTCCTAACCAATCCCAAACTTCTGCACTGTGTGCTTAATCTGTATCTCTGTACCATGGATAAGATCCTGAATGATTTCTTCTTTCAGGAGATGCCCAAGATCTAACATCTCCGTGGAGTATGCAAGAAAAATTATCAACTCTGTTTTAACTTCTTAACTTCATCCTAATTTTTCTCTTCACCAAAATGCAGAAATTTTAGGATAATATTTCAATCTAATTTGCATCAACTTAAAATACCACTTGAATTTGTGTTTGGCTTTATTACGTGAATTGCGGAAGGATATTTGAAAAAAAAAGTAAATTCCCCAAGTCAAAAACTTTAACCCAGAATTTGCAGCCTGCCCTGTATTTCAACTCCCAGTCAAGAAGACACTAGAGTTCAGATCAGTGAAAACCTAAGAAAAATGCCATTCAATCAAAGCAAACCCTAATCTTCTGTGCAATTTATGATGGTGGGACATTTGGAAAATGGGATTATTTTCCCAAATCATTCTAATGTGTGGAAGACATGAAAATTGCCATTTTCCATCACCCCTATGCTTTCCCTGAATGAATGCCTGAGGCAATCATGTTAAAATGCTATTCAAAAAAAAAAAAAAAAAAAAAAAAAGAAGAAAAAAGAATAAGCAGGGGCAGTAGAAGCATTCTTTCTGACAATGCTTGTCCTACACCTGCTCCAAAATTAGTAGTGATTGTTGAAGACCTTATAAAACATTAATAAAGTCAGTTTTCATCTTTAGTGGCAAGTGCCTTCAAAATCTTAGGGGAAGTGAACTCTTGCTTGTGCTATCGGCCTTAAGTCTTACTGAACCACTGAAAGTAGTGCAAAGACTCCATTTTCTCCAACAGAGATAAAATAATAATTTTTATAGTAACCCTCATTTCTTCAGTGAATTAATAACATTTTGAAGAGGACTTCTGACCCATCCTTTCAACCTGAATTATCCAGTTATAATTACCTGGTAAAATATTATGTCATTTCCATATGCATGGTTAAACCTTGCCTTCTCATGACTAAGTCTGATTACATTCCAGAGCTGTAATTTACAGATTTTTGGTATCCTTAGAGAATTAAAATATATTAAAAAATAAATCAAGTGATGTGAATCTCATTAGGGAATCATCTCTAGTAGTTCAAGCAAAGGTCTCATTTATAACTTATAAGCACCTTGATTTTTTTTATGATGTTGGCACATCCCTAAAAGTTTTGCAGTGATGTTTGTTATTGATCTCTCAAGACTTCAAAGGAAACATCTCTTTTCATTTAGAAAATTCCTCATTGAGGTTGGCAGGGGCAATGGCTTTATTCTAAACACTCACCCCTGCTATCCACCTGGCATTATCACTGTCGGTGCTCATGTTAGAAATATTAAAAATAAGAGATAGCTTGTCATAATGCTAACTCTTGCTGGTTAAAGAAATGATGTTTTTATAGCCATTTATATAAGGTATAATCACAAAAGTCTAGGCAGGCACCACAGAGCAGGTCACCCTGGAGAGAAGGAGATCAAGCAGTTCCTGCCTTTCCTAAACCCACCCTGGCTGGGCCTGATCCCTGGCTGTCCTGCACATGCCACTTGATGGGACTCAAGGAGATCTGCTCTGTGACTTTTCCCAGCATCAAGATCAGGCTGACAGTTCCCTGGATCCTCTTTCCAGCCCCTCTTATACATGGGTGTGACACTTGCCAACTCCCAGTTGGTTGGGACCTCCCCAGTCAGCCTGGACTGTGGGTAACTGGTGGAAAGTGGCTCCGTGAGCGCTTCCAGCAGGTCCCTCAGTGCCTTTGGGTGGATCCCATCCAGCCCCACAGAGGGGGCCCTGGGTTAAAGGAGCTTCATTCTACTCCTCATTCCTTCCAGCTCTGGGGGCTGGCTGCCAACAGAACAATTGGTGTCACTGCAGCAAAGGCACCAAGTATCTCAGCCTTTTCCTCATGCTTTGTCGTTATGTTTTGCCTCCCATCCAATAAAGGATGAAGATTCTCTCAGAGCCTCCTTTAGTTGCCAACTTACTTATAGAAATATTTTATTGTCTTTTAAGGCAATAAATTATGTTCTAATTGGGCTTTTTAAAGTTCTAGTTGGGTTTTGACCCTTTAAATTTTTTCCCTGTATAAACTCATGACACCTTTGAATACCTCCTGTAATGTTTGTTCCTTTTTCCAACATTCATAAACTCTCCTTTTTTTCCTGAGTTCCAGCCAAAGCTCTCAGTTCAGTCAGGCTGGTCTTATTCCCTGCTGGATCTTCTTCCAGCACATGGGCACTGCCTGATCCTGTGCATCCAAGATTTCTTTCCTGAACAATGTGTCTAACCTTCCCGGAATTCTCTGCCCTTCAGGATCACCTCCCAAGGGACACTGCAACCAGATTCAAAATTCTAAACTCTAGTGCATATAAATCATAGTTCAGGAAGTTCTCTGAAGCTCTTTGACTGAACCTAAACACAAAGATTCGCAGGCTGCCTAGAGCCTGAAATATTCTGGTCATGAAACATTACCTCCCCAGCATGTGATTTGCCTATCAGCACAGAAGTGGTAAAACAGAGCCGACTAACTTTATTTATTACATTTGTATTGCTTACAAAACCATTTACTTAATGGATGGGTATCATTAGCAGTCCAGCCACAGAAAAAAGAATACAATGATGTGTTACATAGGTTCATTAAAAAAATATTTCAAAGCAATCATTAGAACAAGAAGCTAAAGATCCAAGAGACAGTAAGTTATCTGCAAATAAATGAGGCAGAACAAACATGTTTTGAAGTAAGTTAAGAAACATGTTTACAAATATAGTGCACCATGAAGAGAGCAGGGCATGAAGCTTAGAGACTGCTGTTCATGCAACTTATTACACAAAGAAAAAGTGGCAACTAGTTTGGAATCAGGAGTTCTCAGACCTGGGGTCAGCATGTTGTGCTAAGGAGAATGTGCCCGAACACAGGGAATACAGTTCAGTATATAAAGCACAGTAAAGTAAGGTTATGAGTAACAGTTCCTGAGACTAAAGACAGAAAACTACAGATATTGTCATCTCCTACACTGTATTAAAAGAAAAAAAAAAATCAAAAAACAACAGCAAGAAAAAAACCCCACAATCAAAAAAGACTCCCCACACTTTTTCAGAATCAAAGAGCACCCTTATGCTCACAGGCTTCCATGGTGAAACAAAAGCATTCCCAGTACACCAGGCAAAGGTTGTAAGGACTAAGCTGCTGTGACAGCTTGGGAATCATAGGTTTGCTTTATGGTAAATTCAGTCAAAGAAACGGGAGTGAAGGTTCTTCAGCATGATACTCATTTACTGGAACAGGTATTAGCAGAAAAGCAGAAAACAGAAATGGGGAAAACAGGCTTGTTGAAGCATAAATGTAAAAGGCCAATACTGAAATCATGCTGGACAAATGCAACCAAGGCAGAGGTACATCAGAAAAATTTTGGAGAAGGACAAAGCACAAAAGTATAAAACCCACTCTATTTCAATATATTTCTCTTCTCTCTAAAAAGGGACAGTGATGGTGATGATTTTTGAACAAAATTTAGCCCAACTAGAGGGAAAAGAAATCCAGAATATTAGCAAAAAGCTGCCCTCATTTCATTATATATTAAATGTTCTAGCTGATTTTCATTGTTTTTCTAAATCTTTACATTAAAAAAAAAAAACCTGAAAAATTATTGCTGTCAGGAAACTACAAGGACTAACAACCAGCCTATAACCAGCTGCTTAGAATTGTCAGCATGTTTAATTTTCTGGACCACCTTCTATCTAATGAAATTAAGAAAGCTGTCTTCCAGACATCAAAGCACCGAGCAGCTGATGGCTTGAGAGGAGCTGCTGTGCTCCCCAAACCACCTGTGCCACAAATGTTTTGTTATGGGCCAGCAGTTACACAACTGTGCCTGCATCAAACAAGCAGCATGAGAGAATGATTCAATAAAGAGTAAACTGAAGGAGGGAGAAAAGAACATCATGGAAAGGAAGTAACAGCTCCCAGGTTAAAGTTGCAATCAATTTCTATTACAAACCTTTCTTTTAGCAGTTCTATAATCAGACCTAGATTGCAAAAGGTGCTCAGCTCAAAAACTGCCAGATTTACACAAAAGTAGAAGGGAAAGTTTAAACAGGCTTTGGTTCTAGCCTATTAAAATATTGCCAGGTTTCAAAGACACCTACCATATTCCTTAGTCCCATTCTGTCTTTAAAAAAAAAAGTAAAATAAACCAAAACCTTTCTCCAGCACCCCTGAATCTTGCAGCCTTATCCAATACTTAGTACCCCTTGGGCAGGTGAGCACTCACTATACACCATGATAAGCAACAGCAGTTAATAGGATGTCTATGTATTCTTGCTATGTGTCGTTTGGATCATATCTGACATATCTGGGATCCTCACAATTTGCTTTCTTCTAAGAGACAAAAAAAAAACTTCTAAGAACTCAACAAAAACCAAGGGAAAAACAAAGTGTGTTGATCCCAAGTTATCTTCTACGACCAGCTTCTTAAGCTACTGTAGAGCCTTAATAGAATTCCACAGCCTGGAAAGTTGTGTTTCCATTTTTTTCTTAGCCAAAACATCTGCTTAATCAAATAAGAATGTTAGATCTATTTTTTTAGGGAAGCAGCAATGGAAGAGGTTATAGCATTTTACATCGCACTTAAGTAAATTGAAGTGACTTACCATTTATACAAGATAATATTAACTGGGGTAGAGAAAAGCAATGCTCATTTTTTAATTTATTGCCATATCCTTAAGTGTTTATTCAATATATCTCATTATTGGAAAACTCAGACTTGTTCAGTGTACCAGAGTAGGAGCTGACAAAGAAATCTCAGTTGTTGTAATACCTCTGCCACAAGGGATTGAGATGGGATAGAAAATGACAAGAGGCAAGAACCATTAAGCTAAAGAACAGGAAGAAAAGATGAGAATAAATTAATATGTGGGTATTTGTTTGGCTTTTGAGGATTACAAGAAAGGGGGGGAAAAAATCAGCCAAGAGCTGAACATGTCTTAGCCAAGAACAGAATGATACAAGTGCCAGCACACGATACAAGTGTTGGCCAGGAGATGCTGTGGGTGAGGGCAGCTCCTGCTCAGCACACCCAGCCCTGTGTGCAGCTGCCCGAGGCTTCAGAGCTGAAGTTCCTCTCCCAGGCCAACTCCTGGGTGCAACTGGGGCCTCAGCCTGTGCAGGAATACCCAAGGGTCTCTGCATAAATAAACCTTGAAGGAGAGAAAACAAGCGAGTGACCCAGTTGGATCGTGTCATTTTTCGCTGAGTCTGTCCTCAGGCTAATGCAGATTAATCTTTTTCTCTGATTAACAACATCATTAAAGAAAATAAATAAAGTTCCCAAGAATGTGTAGGGTGCCAGCACCTGCATATTTGCACAAATGTCATTTTCTGGAGTAAGCAAATCCAGGCTGGTGTGTAACACACGGCACAGTGACCTCCATGCCCATCTCTGCCAAAGCAAGGACTGGACACATTTAACAGAGGAACTCTCAGACTGCAAAACACCATGAAAAACACATGAGGCAAGTCATAATTTTTTAATTAGTTACAGGATTATTGCAGATGAAAAAAAAAATCATATTTTTTACATAAATTCACCTGTCACCCAAGCGATAAGCTAAAATCTAATAAGCTTCATATTGCAAGTATACTACAGACTGTGAATTAGTAAGAGACACCTGTAACCTTTACGTGTGATGACAAATGCTAGAGGATTACTCCACACATGAATCAGACAACTTCTGCTCTTGAATGTTCAAGATCTACCTTTCCCAAAGTATCTGCAATCCTGGTACCCAGTGAGCCATGAGGAGAAGCTGGTGGCAATCACACATCACACAAAGCATTGGAAACCTCTGGGAATGCCCTGAGGTGACAGGATTGATGCTGTCTGCAGGCAGCACCAAGCACTACCTCTCTTTCTGTGCAGTGAAAACCCCAGGAAATGTTTTACCAAGTGTTATTATAAACAAAAGTGCCGGGACCCACCAGTGTTATATAAATCCTTCTATGGATCACGTGAATTTAGAAATCAGATGAGCTTATCAAGAAAGATGTATATAACTTTGATAGGATGCAGATTCTCAAAAAATCAAATGCACTATTTTTTTACTGCAGTTGTCACCCTGAAAAACTCATTAGACAGGCAAAAATCCATTAAATACTAGATGGATCAAGCTTATAAATATTACGAAACAAATTTCAAAGTCTTTTGTAAAACAACCATTCCTGAAATCCAGTCATGACTGAAAACCCCCAAACTTTACCTGGGCAAGCAAAATGAGAACACAGAAGTGGTGAGAGGACTGTGATAACTCATATCTGGAATTAACAGAAGTTACAGCAGCATTTAAAGCTTCCCAAAGTTTTTACTTTCCTAAGGAACAGCTACTGCTATCATCCTGTCCTCTTTGGCCAACACCCTAAACAATTCAGCTTGTCTAGGGAAAAGGGGAAACAAGAAAGGGAAAATCCACCTTAGTTGCTCTGAAACTTTTTCCAAAAAAATCACCTCCAGTGAACCCCCTGCAAAGCCAGTGCTGAAGAACTAAACTAAACAGCTCCTAATTTATTGCTTCATTCATCCAGTGAGCGCTTAGAAAATCCAATACTGAATTCATTAATAATATTAAAGCACTAAATTCTATGCTAAAGTTTACAGTTTCAATCAACCACAATTCAACATTATTAAATTAGTGCAGCCACAGCAGGTGAGAATTAAAAATTATGGTTACTAAACAAATAGGAAAAAAAAAGAAGGCTGTTATTGTTGCGACACATCTCTAATATGCTCCATAGCTGATTCTTGGTACTGAAAAGATTTTAAAAAATACTTAGTTATTTTAGTATATGGTAATCTAATATATACACCTAATGGCTACTTAAGGAAAAGATTATATTTTCAAAAGTACTGACCAACAAGTCCTGATCTTACACTAAAGACAACAAAACCATGGAGATACCCATAATTATATAAAAAACAAAAATGTGGATAAACACAGCTGTACGGGAGTAAATACAATTTCAAGTTTTTTAAAAAAATCTGCCTTCAATATTTATTTTGAATCTTAGTTCTTGGGGATGAGGACAGGATTAATTTGAGGAAGAAGGTTGAGAGTAAATTATTAAAGGGAATGCACATGAGAGTCTCTCTGATTTTCTGGCAAAAAATTGTTCTTTCCTTTGAAGGTGTGGAAAGTAAAAGCACAGAAATATTAAGTTTCAAAGGCTTAATTTTGTATCAAGTTTATGTAACATCTACAGGAAACCTCAATCCTCACAGACAGAAACAATCATCATCTTAAGAAAAGAAAATCACTGTAATTGAGAAAAACTCACACCAGACAGCAACAGCCAACCCTTCTACCCTCAGGGTAAGGACAGCTCCAGGCAGCCTGATTTGATCAGTTTGGGAAGCTCCTAAAACTCAGCAACTTCTGAAGAGATGCTGGAAGGCAGAGGAATGGCCTGATAGTGATGTGAAGTTGTGAATTTCAGGATAACAAAATCTTCCTACAAAAACTGGCATCAACATAATTCTGCCAGCATAAAAGAATGGGGACTCTGCTCTCACTGAAAAAATCTATTAACAAAATTTACAAATAATTCCAAAATTAAATAACAGATTCAGAATATGCCTGAAAGGATACAAAGTCCATGGCTGGGCATCAATGCACAAAACTGGTCAAATTACTTTATCTTGGAAAACAACTGAGCAACTTTGTTGAAAGTTAACATGACAAATTCTGGAAAAATGCCCAAAACAGTTTAGTCCTGTCTTCAATAGAAGCAATGATTTTGGTTTTAGTGTGAAATAATATTGCTTATGGCGTTTTGCCACTGAGTTTTGGAGAGACATTTGGGCAGCAGAGAAAAGGGAAATGCCAAAATATTGGAAGTGATCGCTGTACACCGTGTGCAGCTGGATGCTGAGTTATGGAAAACTGACACAGCAATTACAATCATGATCACACAAAACTGTTTGAATTTAAAATGGATGAAATCAGATATAACTTCAAAGGGCAGAATATCAGAGGAACTTGTTAAACTTCTTCAACCCAGACAAAAACCAGCGATTTGACATTCTCACATCTCCCAATCCATGCTATAAATGGATTTATCCTAGGCTGTACACAATATCATAACATGGATAAAGGCAACCAACTTCACTAACCTGCCACGGGAAGTAACTGGAATTCAGCTGTGCTTATCTGAACTACAGTTTGTCTTGTATGCTATCAAAAATCAGAGCATCGCTGACACTGAAAGTGTCAGTAAGACATGAGGACTGTGCCACTGCAGCAAACCAGAAGGGAAAGACTCCATTTCCACTTCCAGGCTGCTTTGCTTGGCTGTGCATTGAACAGAAAACATGAAAAGCACGAAGCAGCAGATTGTTGTCCTTGAGAGCTCTGACCCCTAAATGAACCCAGGTTTGCTTGCTCCATCTTCTAGGGCAGGAAGTGTTTGACTGGAGATAGCTTTCTTTAATTAAATTTATGTCACAGAAACATGGCTATTGCTTATTCAATTCAGACAGACTTCTGAACTGAAATTAGAGCTCTGTTGTTTGGTAGCAAAGCAGGCTTTGAGAAACACCAAGGAACTTTATTTCAGAAGAGCAGACCCAGCACCAAGAACCAACAGGGTGAAGTGTTTTCATAGCAAACACATACACAGGTAATGCACACTCCAGGTACTCAGTATTTGTTGCAAGTTTCATTTCTGCTTTACAGTTGAGAAAAAGAAGGAAAATAACTTTACAGGCTAAAACCACTCAACATGGACCTCCTGTGCCTCTCCCTTACCAGGAATGTAAAACCTCCCTCACAGGAGAGAAAGCTGAAGCATCTGGCCAAGCTTCCTTTTCCTCATGCCTTGTGAAGGCTTTAGGCTCTGCTTGAACACTGGGGGAGTGATGTGGCCCCCCCTGCTCAGGGACACCCCCCAGCTTGTTCTGCCCTCAGCCAGGAAAGGCTCCTGGCCACAGCTCTGCTTGTGCACAACACACCTGATGAATAAAACATGGGGCTCCCTGCACAGCCCCCCAGGGTCCCCAGAGACAAACCCCCAGAGACAGTCCAAGAGACCCCAGTGGGGCTGGGAAGGAGGAAAGCTGCCCTACTGCTGACTCCCAGAGACCCATCTTGAGGCACACAAAAAATTAATTACTCCATGAGGTACACAGCTACAGCATCATTTGAAAGTACGTGACATTTTTGGATAGTTCCCAGGTATTTGCGGCCAACAGGTGCCTGGTAGTTGCACAATTTTCTAATTAGTTCATGTGCTGTACTTCAAAACTAATTACTGAAATGGCTGGATTATAATGTTGCAGGGAGTCATTCATGTGCCACCTACCATTAAGAGGAGGGAAATTTTGTGAAGGTTAATTAGCATTTTTAAAGTACTTTGGAGATTAAAAGCTTTAACTATATGCCTAATAAAAGAAGTAAAGGTAATACTTTCTATTCAGTGGATTCCTTTTTGCATTGAAAGTGAATTACAAGGGCTGCTTTAAGTCCAAGAACATAAATTTTCATGTACAAGGAATTAAATCAACTCCCAATAGGATCAATCTGTTGGAGGGTGGAGACCTCCAGCAAGACACAAATCATCAGAGGTGACCACAGCATCCTGGTGTGAGAGGCGGCTGCTGCTTCCCAGGCAGAGGTTGTGTGCAACTAAAAGCAGACATTTCCCTATGTCATGCCCTTAAACAGGTCAAAAAAAAAATCAAATTATGAACAGGTACCTTTTTAATTAAAATAATCCACAGATACTCTCCTCTTGGGACATCTGCTGGCTGTTCTCTGTTCAGAAAACACCCAGTGGTCTCTCCAAGAGGGGATCTGTGTGCATCTGAATCTTTACTGAAGTTGCATCCTCAGCATTTTCCACTCTTCTTGCCTACTGCCAAGATTTTCAGAGTGACAGAGGACATCAGAAACTTTTTCCATAAACACAAACTTATTTTCTTCAGACTTAGAGTCATGTATATTATATTTCATGAACTTATAATTGCTTTTTGCCAGCTTTGGAGAAAAATATACAAATCATTATTAAGCATACATATGTGTTTTGTATTAATTCTGCTTCTTCACAGCAGTAATGGTGAGGGGAAAGAGTTCATTAATTACAAAAAATACATTCCAATTATTTGGTTCACATGATTACTATTTATGCTGTAAATCCAAAATTGTCATCAACTTAGAAAGTTATTACTGTCATCAATAGAAAGATTATTTTAGTGCTACAGATGGTTGTCCTTTTATAGGCCATTTTAATGACTTTTCTTATATAATCTGTCATGAATTATTTTGTTGTTGTATGAACTTTTTAAGTTTCATATCAATCCATTTTGATGTTTACTAAACAGATGGTGTTACCAAAAAAAAAAAGACAAGGAAAAAGCATAATAATGACATTTAGTTTTCAAAAATACTCCAACAGCTACACATTTATTTTGTCAAATATGAAATCCATGTCATTTGTTAAAAAAAAAACAACAAAACCTTAGCACAGAAACAAAATTATTCATAAGTTGTAAACTTAAACAGCTTACAAAGCACAGCACAAAATCAACTGAAAGAAGGTTTTTCTGAAAGGTTATTGGACTTCAGAAATATTTGTCAATTAAGATATATAAAGAACCTATTTAGTGCAGTTCTCAGCATTCCTTTTCTTTATCCAAAACACTACTGTCAAATAACTGCAGTAATTGTTAAATCATGTAGATAATTATTTAATATACAGGTGTGACTTCTGTGACTCGCCTGCTGCTTGAAATCTACTTGTAATTTGTGGTCATTGTGTAAGCACCTCAATTTACAGAAAGTTTTGCTTTATCATTGAAATCTTTATGATTCTTTTGTTTAATCAGTGCACTGTCAACAAATAGACACAAAGACTTGAAGAGCAGAGCACTACAGCAAACAAAATTACACATAAATGAACTTAGAACTCAGAATATTGTAAATTCTAAGTTGAAACAATAAAACTGTTCAATCCCAATTCAACAGTACAAGCTGAAGAGACTTTCCCTTCCCACTCACGACTTCTAAGATTTTGCAGAAATCTGCCTCAAAATGTGAATATCATAAAGTGAAGCATTCTTAGATGAAGAAATTCCAGAGTTCAGGATCCTTTAGCTCTAAGGGATTTTAACACATTCCATTCCTGTACTGCAATACAGACTCCAGGTATAGAATAACCTTTCTCCCAAACAATTCCTCCTAATTTCAAACTGTAAATAATAGCTGCTTGTGGAGTCTATCTGATTAATCTTCAGTTTCTAGCAAATATTAATGTGAGTAAAAGGGAATATGTTCAGGTAATAATGACCAGTGGAACTAGAGAAATTACACCATAAAAACCAATTCCAGCTGATGAACCTAACCATGCTTTTAAATAGCCAAGGAAGTCTCTTCTCTCTGCATTGTAATACAGGAATAGGAGGAAGACAAATCAGAAAAAATAAATGTTTTTTGTTCCAAGTATGCTCCTGTCGTAAGCTTTCCACAAGTTTAAGCAGTTTTATGTTTATGATAAGATATCTTGAGTAAAATACAAGTAATTAGCCTGTGTTAATTGTGTTACCTCCTTACAGCATGCTGCATCAGAATAGGTATTATTGTGTATCTGCTTTCTTATCAAGCCAACAGATGTGTCCCAGCAGGAAGTTCCTTCTACAATATGTACTTAGCATGGTGATAATTCATGCAAAATGTGGATTTCTCTTGACATAGGCAAAACACTGAAAAGGAGGTAAAAAAAGACATGATACAGATGGACCACTCTTGCTGAGGGAAGTTATTAAAATGTGCAAATTTCTGTGATTGTTTCTAAGAGGGAAAGACAGAGTTACTGAATTCCCATTGCTCCAGCAAGAACAAGCATCTGTTAGTGCAGTAAGTGGCTCATTGGGCATGACACCGGCCTCAAAGTTTTTATTCCTGGTATCTAAACTGGGCAAAATTTATCTCTGGTGCTTTAAGCTCCGTTTAAGTCCTTGGAATTCCACCAAGTCTGCATTTGATTCGATGGTGATCATTAACAATAAGCTAAAGGAAGGGCTATTATCAAGGCTGATGTCATTGCCTTTCATCAGTCTTCTGCAGGGAAAAATTAGAGTTGACTTGAACTCAGGATGACTTCAGGGTTTTTTAAAATATATTTGGACTAGTACAATATCAATTTCTCATTAAACTGAACTCATTCCAGCAGTGATTGCAGAGAATAAAAGTAAGTGTAAAACTTTCTACCTTCCCTAATAATGTGTATATTTTTAAAGCACTGAATACTTTCATTCATTACAGAAGCACAACTCCAACCATCTCTGAGTACAGTCATTAAAGTGACTGCAAGACACAGTACCTGTGGCTTCAGGGGGATATTTAATGAATAACATTTAGTGTCCTGAACAGACAAAACCAAGTTGCTCAAACAGACCCTGCTTTATCTCCATCTCTTGCTCCATTTGCACGTCTGTTGTGCCAACCACTGGGCTTTAAATCAGTGCAATCAACTGCCCAGCAGGAAAAAAAGTAACTACTTGAGCTATCTTTAATGAGATCAAAGGGTTGGACAAAAGACGTCTCAGGGCCAAGCTTTGTGTTACATGAGTGATGACTTTCACTTCAAATAATACTGTCTGTAAACACACTTGTTTCAAAACACACTCATTGTTCCTGTGTTTAATCTGGGCTGTGGTGGGTGCCACACACAGAGTGCACTCTACCCTGGGCCATAGTGGAAGGCTAAAAAGTCTGATATTCCCCTGTCTGCAGGATGGAAGAGGCTGCACATGTCACAGTCAAAGAAATAAAAATGCTTTATCAGAACAGACACGTCTTTAGGCTGCCATGTGCCAGAGCATCACAAGCAGCAGTCAAAAATCACACCCCCAGCACTAGGCTGGATGTTTATGAAAAGCAAGGGATTAACGTGTACAAAAACCTCATCACTTCCCCACAAGAGGCTCAAGAAATGCCTCAGTCAGAGGTACAGTCATAGGTTAATGATCAGAGGGCTGGAACATCTCTCTTGTGAAGACAGGCTGACAGAGTTGGGTTTCTCTGTCAGAAGAAGGGAGACCTCATTGTGTCCTTTCGGTACTAAAATAGGAAGATTTAGATTAGATATAAGGAATACATTTTTTTATCTTGAGAGTGGTGAGGCACTGAACCAGAGAAGCTGTGGGTGCCCCATGCATGGATGTGCTCAAGACTGGGTTGCTTGGGGCTTTGAGCAATTTGGGGTTTACTCAAAGATATCCCTGGCTACAGAAGTGGGGTTGGAACTTGATGATCTTTAAGGTCCCTTCCAACCCAAACCCCTCTATGATTCCCATCCTTTCATTCTGCCTTAATTTTGGGGTTTACCTTTCCAGGTATATTTTACCTGCAGTGGAGCTCACCTTAGGGCTCTCTACTCAGTGTTTGGGCTTCACCACTGACCTGGAGATCTCGGGACCTGCTGTTCCCAAGCTCCAGAAGATGATCATTAGAAGTAAAGAAGCAGTAACAAGAAGGGCAGGAGTATTGCAAAAACTTGCAGACAAATCCAAAACATTGACACTCTTCTCAAACAGTTGTTTCAAAGTGATGCTCTGGTGAACTGCAGAGCACATGACTTAAGGAAAGAGTGATGAAGACTTGAGAGCTCCCAAAAGCTCCTCAGAATTTCTCAGAGGGCCTGCAGCATTCCAGCTTAAATTCCAGTGTTTCAGCTTAAAAGCAACAGAAGCCCAGATAATTCATCACCTGGCCACTTCTCCCAAAGAACAGACAGAATGGCAGAATGGCTTTCTGCTCAGGGGTGGGTTGGCATCTCCCCTTCTTCCTTCAAGGATGCAGCAAAGTTGGGCTCCAGCCAGGCTCCCCCAGCATGCAGAAACTGTTCTAACAGATAATGATCCTCCTGTGAACTGGGAAGGGTCTTATAAAAGTTTTGCTGCATCAAAAAGGAATCAGTCACCAACTGGTAAGGGCTTCCTTCCATCCAGCCACATTCCCCACTCACAATTTCAAGTGAAAGATCCCTCTTCTCATTTTCCTCTGCAGAAGGAATTCGTGCTCCTTTGTAGTACTAAACATATGCCAGTAGGGCTCATGTAATTAAAATAGGGAGAGATTTATTGCAGTTTTTTTAAAACAGGTTAGTTATTTGTTTAAAGAGCAGCATTTCCAGTATTTGTCCACAGGAAACTTCACCATTAACTTTTAGAACTATGTTAACAAAAAAACCAAAAAAACCCCAACCACAGGGTTTGCAGAGGAGTTGCTGCTGCCTGATACAATTCAGTGCTATTTCACAGAAAGGTTAAACAAATTCTGCTGGTTGCTTGATCTAATTCTGTACCAAATATGAGACCACCTTGCTGTCTGTAATTTTCTGTTATTATTTAGCCAATTCTCTGGCAGGTCTGTCTATAAATATTCCAATTTCCCATAATTCTGTGACTATCACAGCCAAATCCATTAACCAGTTTGGGGTTTTTTTTCCCCAAGGGCTGTAAGTAGAAGCACCACCTGGAGTCTGAAAGTTATGTGATTAGGAGAGATCTAAAACACACAGAAATTGCAGAAAAATATAATAGATAAGGCCAGGCCTGGATAAAACTTAGACCAACTTTATGATGTACTTTTTGCTACTCTAGTACTTCCATCGGTGAGAAATGGTCTCCTCATGCATCAGTCCAAAGGCATGATTTGAGTTTTCAGCTCCTCTTGCCCTTAATTTCAGTGTTCTCTCTTCCTCTCCCTGTTTTTGCACCTTTATTTTCAAACAGAATGAGGAGTGTGAATGCTTGAAGTACAGACTGTTCTCCAACACTCTGTCCCTCAGGAAATGCTGACACAGCTCAGGATCAGAGTTCTATGGAACCTAGAAAAGTTTTTCAAAGGCAACACCAGAAGAACATTTTCAAAAACAACATTTTCCTTAATTTTCTTTTTGGAAATAGATTAATAACTTCACCTACACTTTGCAATATTATCAACAAAAAAAGTGCAAGCATGATGAAACCATTCAGGCTAAGATCTAAAACGTGTTTGTATCAGAGCTTAGCCCTGAAAATAATATCTGGAAGATCTAAAAGCAAATGAAAACAAGATGTTTGAATGGGATTTCACGAGTTTGGATATCTCTCCATCAGTACCATGTATAAAAATGGCAATTGTAATTTTAGAACAGTTTTGAATGCTATTTGCAGAGCTAGGAGCCATCATGTGAAGCTGGCCGCAAATTTCTGTTTAATAAATATTGAGTTCCTACTCCATGTGGATTTTGCTACCTCAAAGCAATTTTAAAACACATCAATCAAATCCCTGTGAATCAGCAAAAGCAGATGCTGCTAACTGTTACAGGCAATATCACCTGAAGTTTCATTTTCTGCAGTGCTCAGTTAATGTAAAATGCATAGGAAGACCTTGGAGCAGAGACTGGATCCTGTGATTCCTGACTATAACTAATTTCCCCTAAGTCCCCCAATCTCTAGGTCATTGCATCAGTCTCCCCCTTCCCTCTCTCTGGTTCACTGAAGCTTGAAAATATTCATAAATATACAAGCACATCCTCACTTCTTTTTTCCTTTTGGAAAAGGCATGGACTACCCTGAGAAGACGAAACACCCCTCTGCAGCAGCACAGAGCCTGTCCTGACCCATGAGAGCTGAGGATGGACCACCCTGACCAAGGGAGCCCTTCCTCATCTGCTGTGTGGAGGAGGCACCATCACTATCCCCTTTCCAGCCTGCTTTCTAGGAAAAGGCCACTCCTGCTTCAGATTTGGATGATACAGGAGCCCACCCTCCAGAAGTCCTGGTCTCTGTCAGAAGCACTTTATCCCACACCTGAGATAATGTGGAAGTTCCTTCCCAGGGCAGGATTTAAACAACTCCTCCCAGTTCAGTGTGAACAAGCTCAGGTCACAGAGACAGTGGCTGTCACACCCCACTGTAGGAGCCTGAACCTTAACTCAGCATCAGCTCCAAAGGTCAATTCTGCCCTCTGACAACTCAGCATCCAAGGTCCAAGTCACTCAGCAGATTTGGTCAATAGGGCACTGTAACAGCAGCAAATCTCCTTTCCTGCATGTTTTGAAGAACTATTATGGGAAAGAACTGGGTAGCCCCATGTACAATGAATATGTAAATGAAATCTTCAGTGGCAGAAGTGTATTGTGCCTTCAAGGCACAAAATAACTGCGGGCCACAAACCACCACTGGCTCACACACAGATCTCCCACTGCTGTCAGTGGCAATCTCAGGCACAGACTGAGATCCCGATATGCCCCCGAGAGTCTTTATTCAAACAAGAAATTTAAATGACTGGTGAAGCTATAGGAAAAAACATCGAAACCAAATCCAACCGCTTTCAAAAATGCTAAATGAAAATCATGGTTTGTGCCAATTTTATCTCAAATTTCCTTTTGATTTCATGAAAACATAGGCTCAATTCTTCCAGCTTTTCTTACCCTCTCTCAGAAGCCACACTCCGACTATGGAAATTATGAAGAATCCCTTCTAGAAAAGGAAAATTTTACTTTGGGCCAAGTGTCAGATTTTGCCTGTAGTAGAATTTTACTTATCTAACACTAAGAAAAATGTTCAGTGACAGCTTTGGCTCTTTTTCATACCAAATAAAGCTTACTAAATTTTATCAATTCTTACCATTGTCATGAAGAATATACCCTCCAGTGGGGGGAACCCAAAATAACCAGCACAAAAAAAAACCCTAGGTAAACCAAAACAAAAGGAATCACAGAACCATTGTAGATAAATCTCCCGTTAAAGAGAGTTTTGCATGTCACGGAATAATTTTACTTTCCTCAAGGACAGTTTTTCCTGTCATGCAATGGGAGATAAGCAATTTGCCAGCTATTCTAATAGGATAAAACCTTCTCCAATGTAGACTTGGGGACTACAAGCCAATCAATTAGGCCTTACTGGGGAATTACTGAGATAGTAATGAGCAATTGCTCTCTGCAAGGATGTCTTTATAAGTAGATGTGATCCAGAAAACGTAAGCTAAGAGCGAACAAATGACTCCATGTGCGTGTGTGTGCCTAAGTAAAACAAGGATAAACTTAAAGCTAATGGGTATTTAAGGAACTCCAACTCTGTGTTGTCAAGACAAATCCACCCTATTCTTCAACAGCAGGTCAAGGAGTAGTCGTGGGAATTCAAAATATCTGAACTAAATTACTGGAATCAATAGGAGTGAATGCAGAAAGAGGGTAAGTACTGATCACAGCAGGCTCACTCCCAGCTAAGACTGAGCTCTACTAAATACTAGCTTGAAATTGCACAGAGTGGTAGAAAACTCTCTGTGAGTTTAATCAATGTGAGCTATACCAGCAACAAACTTCTCAGAAAATCTGTCATTGCATTAAGATCAAGATTATTGTTCCTTTATCTATAGCAGTAGAGTGAGATTTTTATATACCAAATTTGACACTTTGAGGTAGAAAGTATAAAATTCCTTCAAAAGAATAATAGTTCAGTAAGAAAACTGCTTTGCAAAATCACAGAACAAAATACAAAAGCTTAAACTGTTCTATTAACTGTTGAAATTATTTCCAGAATAGGAATTATATATATGCTGGCTTTTGTTAATCCTAAAAGTGCATATACAGAAAAAATGGTCTCATGTTAGAAGTATTATTAAGGTCAAATAATCTCACACTAGTGGAAAAGCTGACATCCAAGCTTATGTCAAAAATTTACCAAACACCAAAATTCACAATCCATGTTCTGAAACTAAAAATGTGACTTATATTTCTCACAGTTTTGGTTTGCCCCATCCTTATCCTGTATTTTGTGTGCCTCACAGAAGAGACCAAAGGGGACAGCACCCTTCCTCCCAATTTTCTACAGTCAGCCCTGCAGACCTGGAAACCAAGAGTGTGATCTTTTACCCTGAGATCAATTTTTCCTTTCAATTTAGAAGTCAGAGGCTTCTTCAGATGACCAGAGCTTGAAGGATAATTCTGTTTTTCTCTGCAACAAGTGAACAGTACAGCAGGAAACCAGCAATCAAAAACTTAAAAATAACAAGTCAGAACTTAACATTTCTATTTACGAAAGTTATTACAATATGGAGGCAATTGCATCTGTTTATCAAGTTATTCCCATGTCATCAAAAAGCTTGTGTAAATGTACAGCTAACCTGCTATGTTGCTGAAATATGAATTCTAGCATGAAGGGATATGGTTTGAAAAAATTATTTGAAAAGAATGTTTTTCCTCCAAGTGCCATGCAGAAGACTATTTAGGAAAATAAATACTGAGAGATGAGAAGTAAAGTATGATCTTTGGTCAAAATTTATCTAAAATAGCACAGACATTCAGATAAAACTAAGACAAAAGTAAGGGATCATAAAATGTAGCAAAGATATGCCTAAGGTATTTTTCCTGTTAAAGGACTATAGTTAGAAGAGAACTTTCTTCAATCCCTCTCCCCTCACCCATGGCATAGGAAGCTTGTAGAGGATACGGTGTCAGAATTTTGGTACAGCAGCTTGATGGAAACAAAACTGGATGTGCCCACATTTTAAGGACTGTAAGACAGCCACAGTGTAGGAATTTTTCTTCCCAACCTCTCCCAAGTACCATGTCGATCCGTAATGCTTTAGTAAGTGAATTGTTTCATTTTCCTTGCAGCATTTGATTTTCAGCACTGTTAGAGAAACAGGATAATGGACACGACAGACCAGTAGCATGATTCTGTAAAGTAATTCTTGCATTCCCAAGACACATTAAAAGGATCTGTTAGTTCTTCACTGAAGCAGTGAAAGCACAATTTGTTTATCAGACTTCACACTGCCATGACTGATTAACAATTAATACATACAAGAAAAATGAGACAACACTACGCACTGAGCAGGGGAGAATTTTCTGATACCAGTTTGGCAAGTCATTATATTTTGTTCCTAAGAGGCAGCGAGAAATAGGATACTAATCATTTGGAATGGAGGACATTTTAACACCAGATCCTCTTTTTAATAATGTTTACATTTAAATGCTGTAAATAAGGGGTTTTACTGAAATTATTTCCACAACAGCAATGATTTTTTTTTTTTTTTTGTTCAGGATGTCTCACTGAGATTATACAACTCTTGGTCACACAGGCACATCTGTAAAACTAAGACAGTAGGTTGCAATGTAACATCAACCACATCACATCTTTCCACAGTCCCCAAAATTCTAAACACACGAGTATCATACCATTATTGTCCTATATTGTGCTGCACTTTTGTCTTGGTTTGAAAGACAGGTATCTCTAAGGAAGGCAGAAGCCTCCCTTGGAATGGAAAATATGATCCCCTTCCCTCCGAATTATTATAATTTTGAAATTAAGGAGCTTTCAGGCAAAGATATGAGAAAAGGAGTACCAGTTCTTTGCTAATATAGATATGTGTGTATAACGAGGCAAACAAACAAACAACACCAGCAGCAGCTTCACCGGACAGACCCACAGACCCAGTCCCAGCCTCTCTCGGCTGCGGCTCTTTCCCCGCTGGTGCAGTTCCGGGCACAGCCAGCAGGGGCGCTGGTGGCTCCCGGCCGGGCAGGGGCTGCGCTGATTCCTCCGCGCCTGCAGGGGGCGCTGTGGCGCGGGTTTGGGGAGCACGCGGTAATGGCGGTTCAGCCCAGGAGGGAAGGGATGGGAGGGAGGGATCGCTTTACAAATCCCCAACAAGGCTATCTTGCAGCAAGCTGGCACAGCAGGCCTCCCAGCAGGCAGAGGGTGAAAAGCTGCAGTGTAAAAGGCTCTTTGGAATTTCTCACTGGCTGATCTCTGGGTCCGGGCTGTGCGGACGGTGGGGGCAGTTCCCAGTGGGAAAACAAGGATGTTCCCAAGTCTTGGCAGAGCACGCAATGGCTCTGGGCTTCCCAACAGCAGAGCAGCAAAAGAAGCCAAGCTGAAAGCTCAGTCACAGTACCAAAGCAAAAAAAAAACCAACCAAAAAGCAGCAGGCAAAACACACAGAAAGAGCAGGATCCCTGGTCAGAGGTAGTGGCTGTGTGTGTCCAGTGGAACAAAACATGGTCAAAGCAAGGGCTGCCTCTCACCCCACACCCAACTCCCTCCAGAAACCCCAGCTCGGCTGCCATTTACCACAACAGGCAGGATGGGGGCTGGGGCAGGGACAGCAGCCACCCCAGGCACAAACAAATGAAAACAGATCAAAAACCCCCAAAATGGTGTGGGATAATAAACCATCCCCAAGACAACTTTGTAACATACATTATCATTATGTTACTGTGTTGTATTATACAGAGTGTATTTCAAATGCAATAACAAATAAAAAATCCATTAGGGAGTCTCAATAAGCTTCAATTTTTTTCACATCGCCAAAATTTGTAGTCAAAAAAAAGTTGAACTCCAGCAGAAGACTATGACACAGGGTGGTAAGGGGGAAAGGAAAAGAGGGGAAATTAAGTGGCTATCTGTCTTTTTTTAATGCTTTTGTAAGCACTTATAATGAGAGAAAAATAAAAAATTACATCCAAAAAGTGAGTGTAAAAATAGTTCAAAAATCTTCAGCTCTTCTTCTGTGGTTACCCACAAATATAAATCTGTATCACATCCTTAGACAAGGTTCTGAAAATATTAAAGACTGACAGCTACCTCAGCAGCATCTGCTGTTTGAACTCTAAAAAAAATCAACCATACTTGGGACTCTCAGAACATTGTAAATGTTACATGTCCAGTGATTCCATCAGCCTTGAACAAAAGTCAGAGTACTGAGACTTCCTGGAAACTTCCTGTCTTAGAGCAAGCATAATTCAAACTGTCTATCAAAGGAAGATAAAATATATCAGCTACTTTTTTGGATTATTTTTACATCTCTCTAACACTCTCCTGAAACTGTAATAGTTCAACTGCAGTTCTTAGTTCCACTCTGCCAAAGTGAAAACTGGGAGATAGAAGATGCAAATAGGCTGCAACAACTATTTCAGCAACAGGAACTCTTGTTATGCAGAACACATTGTTTGAAAATCCATACACTTTTCAAGACTTGACCATGTCTTCACTCAGAATCCATAAAGATACTTTAATTTAAAAGCAGAAATAAAACCATCGTGTTGAACCCAAAAGTATATGAGAGATCAAAGTACAATACCATCGCCATTACCATCAAATGTAACCAAGGTGAGACAGAACCACAAGTGACCTCTCACTCACCTACCAGAACAAATTAATTACCCCTTGGTATAATTTTTACGTACAGAGTCTGGCTCATAATGAGGTCTTTACTATGCAACCGTATTTCAAGGAATTGTCATCTTAAGTAAACACATTTTAATTACTGTCACTTTTTTCATTATTCATTCTCAAGCCTACAATACCTGTCAGGGCTTAATGGATTGTCATCTCCTGCTACTTTCCTGTGGTAACATATGTCCTCATTTATTTCACCAACACACTAATTAAAATACACAGAGTATGCAATGAATTTAGGGTAATTCTGATGGCAATGGTATTGCAGTTGTCCATCCTAACAATCCTTCAGAGCTTTTATTTGCTTCTCTGAAGACTTTCATGGTGCTTTGTAGCTGGAAATAACGTACTGTGTGACTGTTGATAACGTGACATTCGCCACAAGCACCATCACTTTGAAGAATATCCAAGGAGCAAAAAGGAAATCAATGCAATTTCCAGATAAAAACTTTAAATTTTCACTCAATTACATGGTACAGAATAGCATATTGAGAATAAGTTCACCTAGTGGAGGGAGAAAAGGATGCATTCTGGAAATAAATACTGCCCTCTTTCATATGTAAGCCTTAATTATCCTCAGAAGTAAACAATTTCATCTAATTATATAGAAGCTGCTTACTTGTATGTTGAGACATGTTATTTATATTATTGCCATTGAAATTGGTCCATCAAGAACTTGAAGGCCAGTTAATTCTGCCACTTGAGCATGTTCATAAAATGTTTACTACTTGTAAAAACGAGGTATCTCAAATGTTCAAGTAGATGCCATTTTCACACCAAACAACTGTTGAATCGACAGACAGGTCCAGCAGTCCTTCAGCAATTCCTAACAGACCTTTCCTGTAGCCCTGAAGGGAAAGCAAAAACTCTGCTGTTCAGTCCCATGCCAAACCTTTAACTTTTATATAAATAAAGCAATAATTTGACACAAGCACTTTCATAACACACCTAAAATGGAACTTAAAAATAAAATGTAAAAGGGAGACCAGCAGGAGAAAGCAAAAGAAAAGAGAGAAACAGATATAGGGGCCTGGCTTTTGTCTACTTTAACCCCACTGAGTACAGGGTTTGTACATCAGAGATGATACCGGATACATCCTGCTCTTGGAGCCATTAGTGCTGTTCAAAGGTAGTCATTGTATGTCCAGTGAATCACATTTGATTCATTTCCAACATCTCTGTTCTGAAGGAAGACAGTAAAACTGCAGTGTCTGCAGAAAATAAATGCACATGACTTATTGGTAAAAATTATGATCAGCACTATAAAAGGAAAGATTAATTTAATATTTTTAATGACAAAAAAACCTCAGTGACTTGTTTCTATAAGTCACATATACTTCTCATTTCCTTAACCTGACATACAGAGAATTGTCTGCTTGAAAGTTGAGTTTTGAAATTAGCATCTGTCTGTTTTTACCTATCAAACACAATCACACTGGGCATGGCTGAAACTTTTATTGCTCTCCTGACAGACACCTGGAGCCAGTGCTGTCAGTGCTCCTCTTTGTTAGCAGTGAGGAAGTGAATGAGATGGACAGTTCTTCAGCAAAACGTTGAACAAAAAGCAGACTGAAGCCTTTTACAAGGACATCACCTTTTGCAATGCAGAAAGATTCTCTTTCTTTGATTTTCTAGCACTGTCATATTTAGCAGCTCACCTTCCCTCTTAGGCATTTTTTCCCTATGATGAACCTACTTTGTGAAGGAGACTCAGCTAATCACCAAAATGCAGAGAGAGGAATTCAGGTCGGGTTGTGAAAGTGAGGGAAGGGGGAGAGTGTTCCTGAGCAGGCATTAACAGGTCCTGGAGCAGCACAGGCAGGAGCTGAAACCCTGCTGTACTTCTGAGGAGCACACACGAGATTCTTCTTCAGTTCCAGGGTCACTGGTGCAGTGGTCAGTGCTCCCTCTTCACCTCCCACTCTTTTTGGGACAACCAAGAATTACTCTGAGCAAGTTCTGTGTTAGTACAGGAGGCTGATAAAGCATTATTCTTTGTCCACCTGACACTGCAGAAATGGGACTGTGTTCATTCTGCATAAAAACGCCCTGACAACACCTCCAGGCTGGCAGGCAGCTTTATGAGTTGAGGAGTTCAGAGTAATTCTGGTCCTATTTGGACACCCTTACTCCGTGTCAAATCCACTGTAGTGGCTTCTGTGAGGATATTGCAAACATTCAGTAGCATCCCAGTAACTTTTAAATAGGTTCAGCCAAGCCTCTCTTAGTTCATGTGCTGGAGAGCTACTGCCAGCAGTGTCCCAGCACAACAAGGATCACAACACCTTGCTGCAGTATCATCACACCACAGAACCACACAGCAAAATGGCCAACAAGATTTTGAAGCTGTCCAGAGAAATATTAATTGATTCCTGACTATGAACTATTTCTAATCATTGCTGCCTCTCCAAGTGATAAGAAATATTTGCTTTTCTTCATCAGGAAGGAACAGTGGCCGTTGGAGCCATGGTGAATTATTTCTTTCATATCCTTGGAAACATATTATACAGCCTTAATTAAAAGAGATTTCCAAAAGAATAGCAAAACACTCCTAATAGAAAAAGGACATTCTGGCTTTCAATAGCAAGGAAAATAGAGTGTATTTGTTTACTTCCCTTGATATTTTATAAGCCAGGAAAGGTTTTCTCTCCATATCTCATCTCCCAATGCTTTGATTTGGTATATTCTGCAGTATTTCATTTCCAGCAGCAATCAGGGGCTGTAACAGGCCAGCTTTCTCTTGAAACACTTTCATTTCTTCTCTGTATCTACATTTAATACAAGACATTATTTAGAGAGGAGAAAAAAAAAAGAAATATCAGGCAAATGGGTTCTCCAAGGCCTCAGTATCCAGAAGGGTGGACATGAAGCTTCCTTTAGTAAAGAAGAAACCAGAACAGACTGGTGACTGTAATCATACAATAATTTCACTAAAGTGAAAAATTCTAACAAGACCCTTGGGAAGCCTTTTAGAATAGGAGGCACAAACAAGGTGGTGCAATTTACACATCCCTAACTCACAATGCTGTCAGATGATCCACCTTCATATCTGGATTGGAAGGGAGGTAACAGAGTAAAACTACAGTGCAAATAAACAAAGACAATTGGAAGAGAAAAAGACTCCAATTAGGAGTAACTACTCAAGTTTCCTTGACCAGCCTTGCATTAAGAGCAAGGGGAATATTTCTTCTTATATTAAGTACAAAATTCATGCAGAATTTCATTTGAGAAACTGCATTCAACTGAGCACAGGTTGAGACCCAGGGTCTAATATGGTCCAAACCTGTTATTTCTAACCAGCCAAGAATACTAATACACAGAAATTTAGAAAAAAAAAAACCCAACCTACTTTAAATAGATTTTAATACAATATGTAAACAGGGTAGTAAGTAACATTAGCAGCAAACATCAGACTTAATGTTCCTGTACTATTCCTATGACACAGCTCAGGAGCAGAGCATGACTACATTCCTATCCCTGTCTAATTGTTATCTAGCCATTCCATCAACAAAGATGATGCATCTCTTCACTAATTACACAGCCAAAAAAAAAAACCCAAAAAAAACCAATGAGAAAAGCCACATTCAGTGAGCAGACTCTTCTTCCTTCTAGGAAAGCAAGTCTACCAAATCTTGCATCTTATATTTCCAACCTGGTTGGAGACTTAGCACTCAGTAACTCTCCTTCACCAAAGCAAATCCACACAGACATATTTTCCAGAACCTTATCAAATATGCATAAAATATCCTAAGGAACTTCTGGCTTCATTTTTCTGGCTACAGCTGACTCTGTTTCCACTGAAAATTGAATAAAGGACAAATAAAATGAGCCAACTTGGGAAGAAACTCACACTTCAGGAGAAATATAGCTGATTCTCTTAGAGCCAAGATCCAACTCCCAGAATTCTTCATTTTTAACAAACAAGAAAATGTAACCCACTTGACACTGGGAATATGGTTTCCTGAAATCCATTCCAATTGCTGCAATTAAACCTGGCACATAAGCCAAGAACATGGAATTAGTTAGATTATATCTGACACACATGAACAAGTTTAACCTTAAGATACATTAATAATAAATTACCCCTTTGTAAAGTAAAGATTGGTGAGGTTAGATAATTTCTGCTCTGACTGTCCTTTCTTTGAAAAATGGGCACAAGTGGAATTCCTTGCATTTTCTTTCCATTTAAAATACTTTGAAGGATGTTGCCAGCACGAGAAGCACACAGGTCTTGCTGTAATTTCTCAACATGGAAATTACATAACTTGAATTTTCTCACCAGAGTACATGCAGAGTTTGAACTGACCACTAACCAGGGCAGATGGCAAAGAAAATCCTGTGGTTCCAGCCAAGCATTACATGAACTGAAAAGCAAACACAGCATGGGAGCACCTTGACTGCTGGCCTTTTCTGCTCTGCTGAAATATTTGAGGCTATCTCCAAGAAAGATGGGTGCAGTACTCCAAGTTCTCAGGAATGTGAGGCCCACAAAGTAGTTAATGCTTAAAATATTTGCTCTGCGTGAGCAAAACATCACAGCTTCTATGTGACATGTTTGGGACAAAGTTCTTCAGGGCACAGACTCCAGAGTGGCTCACTGCATTCTGCTCTACTGCCCCAGCACTGCAGTAGAAAGGTACAACTACAGGATGTCAATCTGCATGTGCTGCAGAGAAACCCCACCACTGCTTGTGCTTACTACAAATGTGCCAAAACAACTGCAAAAAGAAGCTTTTTAATCCTAGATCAGAAATGCCCTCTCTCCTTGTGAGGCTGTTCTCAGGAGCCAAGTGTTACTGTAGCAAAGACAAAGCTTATTTCATTTTTCTCCCCAGACAATTGCCATCAAACAGGGATTTCTGAAACATATTACAGCTTGTCTCACAGACATCTGGAGCCAGGGCTGGCACAGACTCTGCTATTCAAAAGAAAAGTGAAAAAGACAGACAGCTCTTCAAAATAAATCAATTGCGTTTATTAGCTCCTTTTGCTGATGTTTTGGGGAAGGAAGGAAGGAAGAAAGAAAAGAGAGGAAGAGGTTTTCAGCATTAATGGTCTTATTTTCTTTGCTATTTAAAACTCTTATTAGTTCTAGTCAGATCAATGGCATTATGCATTTTCCAATAATTTGTCTGAGATAAAACTAGAGCTATAAAAGCTTCAGGATTTACTAAGGACATCTATTTCCATTCCAAGAGCTAAATAAAACCAGGAAGAAAAATAGATCAATTTGAGTCAAACATACTTGGGTTTATAGTTGAATTTCCACACACTGAAACCAAGTATGGCTCTCAAATTTGCCTTGAAGAAGTTCACAAGTCAGAACATTTGCTTGCACAGATTTAGGAGTATAATTTGAAAGAGTTCACACAGTGCTCCTTCAAAGCACAACTGATATTCATGTGTTTTAGAAAATGTACTACAGTAGCTGCAACATGCTGGAAAGTGAGCTTTTTCCACCTCATGCCAAAATCTAAAGGTTTTATAAAATCTATATGGAATAGAGCATCTGAGAGAACAAATATAAAATCTTCTAATAAAATTTAAAAAATCTTTTTAGATCAGAAGAATGTGTCAGCATGCTCAAAGCTTCATATGGAAGGCTGGAGTATCACATACTGTTTGTCAAACCCAAATGAAGTCTTCTAATCACTGTATCAGACAGCAAAATAAATGCAGTAAGCTGCCAGAATACTGGAGCTTTCTGAGCTATCTGCAATTGCATTGTCTCATTTCTCTAAAAATAATACTTGTCGGCACAATTAAACACAGAAATAGAACAGCCAATTCATTAGATTCAGTTCTCCTTTACACTAACATAAATTGGGAGAGATGAAGTGAAATACACTGAGTTAATTCCCAATTTGTACTGATGACAATCAGAATCTGGCTTAAATATGATCATCTGCTAAAATACATGAACTATGAATTTCAAAACAAAACAAAGTCTCTTCCTACAGAAGGCAACTGTGAAAACAGATGTCTCTGCTGTAAGAATGTTCAGTTTGATGCTATTATAAGAATTCTAAAAACCAAGATCCATGGAAGCTTCCTTCCTGTTGGAAAATATAATATGGTTCACTTCACTAAAACAAACAAAGTCTGGCATGTAAAAAAAACCAAACAAACCTACGCTACTGTTGCAGTCATTAACAATAGTTCCTACACACCAAATTTCAATTGCTCTTCCCACAACCTGAACAAGGTCTCAAAAGACTAAAATATTATTTTAAAATATTTATGACTCTGCTTGGCTTCAAAAGCAAATCACTTAAAAGTGATTTGTTGGATGTGTGGGAGTAGAATGGGAAGGCAAGTAAGAATACTATAAACTCTGTTTTTGAGTACAAATAAGCAGAATGTGGTGTGGGGTCAGTGTTGCTGTGGGCATTGTATTAACCACTGCAAGAGGCTTCACTCAGATAAAGCCACAGAAAGAGCTTCTGAGGCTGCAGACACTGAGCTCGAGGCAGTCCCAAAAACCATTCTGAAACAAATCCTGCAGTGCCAAAGACCATGAGTGACATAAACACACTGAGCAGCAAATAGTGAAAGAGTGGAGGCAGCTTCTTGATACCTGCAACAGCAGTCAGCATCCTGTGCCTCTCTGCCAAGCTCAGTGACTTTGGAACAGGCTCAGGAACACAGACTGAGCTACCTCCAACTTCCCCCGTCAAGCTCTATGAATTCTCGTCTGGCTGAAGCACCACAACTATTTCTCCTATCCAATATTTATTTCAAGAATTGCTCTCCCAAAAGACTTTCCAAAATATGCTTTTATGTCTTTGTCTTGGCTTTGAAGCTGACACCTGTCAGATGCACACAAACATACAGACAGAAAATAAGAGCCTTTTTCTCAGCCCTGGTTTAATCAAAGTGAATTCCTTCCAGAGTCTCAGAAGCAGCATCCTAACCAAGATACAGCCATTGTACTTTTCTCCTCTACACCAAAAGCCAGAACTCTTGTTGGTAACTGAGCCTGGGGTTTTCACTGCTTCCAGTTATCAATATAATCAAGGCAATGCAGAAGTTTTAGATTGGGGCCATACAAATCAGCACACGCTCCTACCATAATTGATGGAGTGACTTGGTCTCAGTTTACACAGAAACTGTTACCTATGGAAAACCATTGTGAATCTTCACAGGCAGATGATTCAAACAGGCCAAGTTTAGAAACTAAAATTTATGGATACTGTTAGGAAAGAAGAAAGTGATTTTTGGACAGTTGATCTCTGCACACATATTTATATTTATACAGATAGAGAGATCAGTTCATACAGACTACTTCATGGTTATACTGTGCTGCAACTGTTGAATGAAACAACTGTCAATTCATACTTTTATATAAACAAAGATGTACCTTTAATTTATCCTCATCCTAGTTTATACTTTGTTGCTGCTTTGATCAATTAATAATACTGGGCAGCTCTGCACCTCCAAAACAGAGTGGAAATAGTGGCAGACTCCAAAGATTATTTGAATAATCTTGAAAAACTTATATGGAAGCACTTTTGACATGGAGTTTGTTGTGATTGTTGTTATTCCCTGGTAGAACTGGCATAATCAAAAATGCATCTTGCAGAAATCCAGGGGAAACACAAAAGAACTCCAGTTTCTACTCTTGGCACTGACAGACCAAGACATTATCCTTATGTAAACTGCAGCGTGCATTTTGGGATCAGAGAATGACAACCTGCTGCCACACATCCATATCATTTCTACTGTGTCCACTACATACTTCTCAGAAAGATATCAAAGTCAAATTAATAAAGTCAAAGTCCTTCTGGAGAAATTTGCAAAAGTCTACAAAGCTCTGTCTTTGACACTAAAAAGAATTTGAAAGTGATACACCACAGCTATAGCTGCCTTCTGCTTTATGAATAAAAAATACAGCATTAAATATTCTATTCTATCTGCAAGTTAATCTGCAACAAGGACTGGACAACAAAAACTACTTTCTGGAGTCTACATGACTTCCAGTGATGTAAAACACAGGACCATCTAACTTTAAAGAGACCATTTTTTTCATGTATGAAATGAGATGAACAGAATACTCTGACTACTTACAAAAGCAATTTCACTATGCAGTCACACAAAGACAAAAATCACATAATACTGCCTGTTATTAAAGCACTCTGAGAACAACGAAAATTTGAAGTGCAAAAAACCTAAAAAGGGAAAGAAAATATCACTCAAAAATCATTTAAAACCTGCTAAAGAGTCACAGTCCTATGAAGTACTGAAACCTACTTTACGTAACAAAAGCATTTGTAGAAAAGACATTGCTGAGGGGGAAAAACCATTCAAACAGTTTTCAGACATTTCCAGGAAGTGATTTATCTATTCAAGCAAAGGTTATGGGCTCAGAGGAGCAGACAGGTTAATTTTGAATGCAGGAAAGGAGTCTAGAGAACCTGTACTATATATGTTGGCAAAACTAACATCAAGGGAGAAATCCCAAGTTTTGACACCTTATTCTTTTTTTTTTCTTTTTTTTTTATCCAGAGGAGAGACAAAGCGCTAAAATTTAATTTTGCTCTTTCTGAAAGTTAAAGGTGTTTTACTACCACAGTCAAAGGAAGGCATCATTATCCAGATTGTTTAAGATGGCAAACAGTTAAGCACAACCATAATCCTCCTTAAGGTTACACAGGGCAATGCAGAAGAAATGAACAAGGTCTCAAAATGAATAAGAGAAAGGGAAAAAACACATCCAGCAGCCCTAAAAATTGTGACTTGCAATAATGGCACAGGTTAATATCACTCTTGTCATGAGACTCCATGCTACTTCCCAGAGGGTCTTGAAGATCACAGCACTACAAACCAGAATTTTTAAAATGAAATTGGATAAGTCCTTAATAGTGTCTGATCACTTTTCATACTTTTGAGGATAGAGGTAAAGAAATATCAAATATCCATGTTTGAAATATGGCTACTTTGGATTATGGCTACTTTGCATGTATATTAAGAGCTTTCCCAAGGAATTTTACCATACTTTTTAATGCACATAATAGACAGGAATGGCTCCCATTAGTAAAAACTACATATCCTAAATTAAAAACAAAACAAAAAAATAGAAAGGATATCACTAATAAAACAGCCAAACACAACTCCATACTGACAACCTTTCAGAAGAAAAATTACCTCAGGATTATACACACCTGTTCCTGCAAAGGGAGCAGCAAGCCACAGGTTCTCTGGCCTCCTGGCTTTGCTCCTCCACTGCTGCACTGGGGATGCTTTCTGTCCATGCCCAGGTTACCAACTGGTCCATGTTCCTCTCCTGATCTTCTCCAGACTCTGCTCACCTAAAATTCACAATCTATGTGATCCTCCTTCTCTTCCTAGCACGATTTCTGCTTGTATTCAATTTTCCTCCCGCTCTCTCTGTAGCTGTGTGATATCTTCATCTCCCTCATTCTGAATTCCCATGTAGTTATTCTGGGCTTGTTTCTCTCCTCACTTTTTGCTTTATATTATATCAATTCTACTGAGCTTTTCCTGACTTCCTGGGTGATAACCTAAATCTCCTGAGCTCAGAGGGAACTGCCTGACAAGCCCACTGGATCAGAATTTTACTTTTTATGTAAGGAAATATTGCAGAGGGTTTTCTAATTCCTGTGATCATTTCAGGGATCTATAATCAAAATCTCAGACTTTAAGTCTTATATAAATGAGAGCACCATAATCTCCCACACCAATCAAAAGACACGTGTCAAACACTGCCAACAGTAGAAACATTGCTGTTTCTTCTGCCAGGAACATTGGTTACAGCTTATCCACTTGCAATAAACACACTTATTCTATGCATTATGCTAATTATTGGATACACAAGGCCATGCTGTGCTGAAAAAGTGAATAGCTGGAAACATTGCTATGAATTTGATCACAGAGGTACAGAATGACCAGCAAAAGTAAAGCAGATTATGAAAGACCTGTGGAGCAAAATAGGCACAGCTACAACATTATACAGGTTTTGCCATTTAATGGCAAAACAGATCTAAAAGCCTCAGACTTGGTTACAATCACAGAACTGCATTATTCACAACATTACTCAGCCTTCATTTCTGCTTGAAGCATCTCTGATTAATCTAGTAAGAGGAAGGAAATTAAAGTTTGGGTTACCTTTTCCTTTTGGGCAAAAGTTGGAAAGAGATGTAAAGGGTACAGCAAATAAATTGAGGCAAGGTGATATTAAAAAGAAATAAGAAAAGATGGGAAATTACTCTGTATTCTGACACAACACACTGAGAACGTACTCAGCAGCACTGGATTCCCCTTCCCTGGACAATTTGACCCAAAGTGAGCCCCAAGGGTGCTCTAACAATCAATCCTGTCAGCCAGCTCCAAATGTGGCCACACACTCCAAGCTGACACTGCCCACTTTGGGGACAGAATGCTGGGAAAAACAGGCAGCCTAATGGTCAAGGCAGGAGTTCATAGGCAGGTCAAAGTGTTGAAGCTGCTACTCAGTGACAATGGATTCCAAAGCCTGGATCTCTAAAATATGCAAAATCACTTAACATAATACACAACAGGAAGTTGCAAAGTTTTTATTGCAAAGAAGTGTTGGAAATGACATGCTGAAACTGTAATTTCCTACCACTTTGACTGACAACAGTGCTCTATATGATCCTAGTTAAGCAGCACTCTAAAATGGATTTCATTACATTTTGAAAGGCAAAAAGACCCAAACATGGACAAAAGTTCAACTGCTCATTCAACTTAAGCAAAGAAACGCTTTCAAAGTAAAGAAAACGAGCCTATTCATTAACAGCTTCAACTTTGGGAATTTTGGACTGATTCCTTATGTATTCAAAGTCACCATTCTTTGATGTCACAACACTGATGGAAGCATCAGGAAAATGCCATGCTGGATGTCACTACAAAGCATTCTGGGCTCCAACTGGCATTAGGTTCCCTAACCAGATTACAGTGAGAGGAGGGTCACAGCAGATGCCCTGTCTGGATTCATTACTCAACACCTGTTAAACTTGATTAACAGCCCCAGCTAATTAACTGGTAAGAGTAACTCATACTGCAACAGATCCCAGAGGTCTGAAAGTTGACTTCATTTACATGTTTGTCTCCTCTCACAAGGTCTTAGTTAAGCATCACCAAAATATGTCTTCCAGAAAACAATGGTCTAAATCTTTTATCCAAAATACCAGTGCCACTGTATATGACCTATTTTCTAGTGTCAGATGTGTGCAGGGAAAGCCTTATAACAGGACTTGAAAGGCTAAAAAATACGTACCTGCCCTGCAATTTAAAACTGCAATCTGGAGAATGTGCTATAAACTAGAGCCATGTGCACTGAAGCAGCTGAAACAGATGTCATGGCAGTCAAACAAAAAATGTTCTAATTTCAAATTCAAAATTCTGTGCTTTGGCAAGCATGATTTCCCTAATATAAACCAAAAGAAGTGATATTTCCCAGTGCTGAGTGCAACAGAGATACATAATATAAATTCTGCTGTTAGCAATAAGATACATTATAAATTTACATTCTGTTAGCAATGTAAACTTGACACTCACTATTTAGACCAACAGTTTTTACACCAGTTTTACTGGTTCTACTGGTTTCACACCAGTTTTAGCACTGTTCAAGATCTAAAAACAATCTTATGTTAGACTTTGCTACCAATAACCCCCATAGCCCACAAACTTAGAGATTCTAATGGTTCCTATGTTTTCTGGGACACCAATTCCTAACAAAAACAGTGATTTCTGTTTAGTAGTCTGGATTTCTGATTAGAAAAGATGCCCCACAGATGCCCCAAAGATGTCCCTTATTTCACATGCAAGTCTACCACACTTGTATTATTTACAAACAGTGGGATGGTACGCACTAAAATCACTGAAGGCACAGCCTAGATAAGACTAAAGGTATAATGTTTCAGCAGCATTTTATAGAAATGTTCCTCACATGAAGAGGAGAGGTTTAGAACTCCATTACTGGTATCATTCAGGGTTAGCGGGCCACAAAACTTCTAAAGACAAAACTTCTTGTCTCACTCTAATGATAGAAGAAATTTCTGCGTATGACAAGAAATTTCTCAAACCGTTCATGGGAACTTTAAGACATCACATGCAAAGCTGATGAAAAATAAATAAATATCTACCAAATCAGGTATTGAGCAGCCAATTCACATCGTAATTAGATATTTATTCCAACCAGCCACCATACTTCCTAAGCCTGAAACTGAAGACGAGCTCTGAACAAAACTGAAAGTTGGATGATAGTGTGCAGAAACTAAGGGAGAAGGGCATGCAGAGACATTCTCAGGACACAGAGAAAGGGCAGAGCTGAAGGAGCTGAAAACATGCTGCTGTCTCAAAATATGTTTTTCTTTTCCCCTGATCTAATGAAAGACTTCACTTCTTGCAACCATTACATTGCTTAAGATTATTCTAGTATTTCTTTAGTCTCCTAAATGTCATATTCAATCATTTTTATCTCTTCTTACTCCTTTTATGTGTTCCATCCCCTTAATGCCACTGGAATCAACTCAGCCACAATCAGGACTGTCTGTTCTTCCATTCTTCATGCCTTTTTCAGGCCATGAAATAACTGGTTAAAATAGACTATAAGGAAGGATGAAAGAATAAAGTGGCTACAGTCATACTTAGTTTTGCTGCATTAAAGAAAACTATTTTCTAAATTTCAGAAATTATACATTTTTTAAACTAGATAAACTGAAAACAGTTAAAAACTAATTTATTCTATAAATTCAAAATCATTACTTGTATTCAATCTTTTTTCCACTTTCTTCCTTTTCTGGAAGAACTGCATATGCAAGGATTTAACACAGGAAACAAAATAAATCCTGCTACTATCATAAAGCCATATGTATTTGTATTTCTTCTAGAATTCTTAACAGCAGCCAATATTAAAGTCATCAAAATATTTTTCTGTTCTTCAGACTGTCTTTTCAGCTTAATATTTGTATTTTCCCCCTTTCCATAGTATATTCTATATCCACATATTTTCTAACAACTCTGAAATCACTTCTGTCCCTCAGCTATATCAGCACTTTACTTGTTATCATTCTCATCCCTTACAGGCAACTCCAGCATATTTCTAATTTTTCCTTTCTTGTATCACATCAAGATACAGAATTGCGATTAAAAATTACATTATTATAATTATATTATTATAATTTTAGCAATCTCAATTACAGAACATTTGGTGTTCCTCTCAAAACCTAAACACTTTTTTTCCCAAGCTTACAGCTCGCAGTTAGTAAAGGGAAGAAATATTTTATAGTTTGTCTGTAAACACAGACATTGCACAGATTCATTTCACACCTCCAGCAAGATCTTTGTGACAGTGCAGGATGCTCTTAGACATGTGTTCCTTTCAGAAATAATGGATCATAGAAACATAAAAAGATGCAATTTCAAGCTCTAGTGGAAGAAGTGAAATTATCGTGTCATCGGTCTCAATGTAATCTTTATTTCACATCCTACCCCCATTCAGACACCTGCAGGAGCCAGCCCAGCCAAGGGATCAGCAGCCCTTGTCTTCTCCATTTGCTAATTAAAAACAACAAAAAAAAAAAGCTGCCAAGCATCCAGTCATTATTCCTGATTCAGAATAATAGCAAACTCTTCTTTTAATCCTCATGTTTATGAAAATATTAATTGTTGCACAATATCTATGTCTCTATAAACACACAGATGTGAAATAGTCCATAGTGGTAATACAGAAATAGAGAAAGCTCTTTTTCATCATTATTATACATCTGTAAGAGAAACACCAAGCAGCAGTTTTATGGGCAATATTTAACTTGAATTTATATCAGAAACAAGCAAGAATTGGTCATGCCAGAAAACTTGTCTTTTAATCTTGAATTTCATTTTTCCACATTACCTGAAATAGACATATTTTGAATTTTTAAAAAAGAGAGATAAAGAAATTTATATTCCCACTAAATGAAAAGGTTTTAAATTTTGCTTTTGATTAGGGAGCATGACAAGTTTATGCACTTGTAGATGTGACACAACAAAGGGAAAATGGCAAAAAAGTAGAATATAGATGTTACTTTCAAAGAAAGTAAAGACTAATAAGGACCATGCTGATTTAGTTGGAGGATAGAACTAGTAGAAAGAAAGCACAGTTCATTAGTAAATACATCTAATTATAAAGCCAGAAAAAAACTACAAGGATGGTCCAAAATATCGTTTCATGTTGCCAAGTCTTTTAATTTTCAGGAAAAGAACCCTCATTGCCTTTCACAGTGTTGAAAGTCATCGTTTATGCAGTATCAGAGCTACCTAAGTCATTTTGGCAGCCAGGGGAATGCTGGAAGCTTTTCACAGTTCATCTCATAGCAGCTTTGCAATGCAATGAACTCTGAAGCTCTGCTGTAACCTATTGGACAGGCTGGTTTAGCCTTACAGGAAATAGAACAAAGAAAAAGTGGTAGAAAAATAGAATAAAATGGACTGCAAGCATTGCTGAGGGAGGAAAAAAAAGGGAGCAAAAATGAGAAGTGAAGATGATGACTTGCTGCTCACTGGCATCAGTCTCAATCTTTGAAAAGACCCAGATGCCACTGGCACTGTGTATCCCTCGTGTCATTTCTTCAAAGCTTGGCTTTCCGAGGGGCCAACAGGAGGGGAAAGGCAAGCTAAGGAGAATCAAGTATTGATAGGTCAAATAAACAACTCCCAAAGTTGTTTATTTTACCTGAGTGCAAATCATGTGCGTATCAGGCAGAGAAAATACACAAGGTATAAACCTGGCTATGAATAGGAAGGGGCAAACAAAGGAGCTATTGAAAAAAAGTAACCAAAAACAACTAAACCCCTGTCTCAACACTGAAAACAGGTGATGAAACAGAACTGTTCCATGAGGCAGAAGCAGCAGTTGGAAGTAACCCCGTGCAGAGCAGGCACAACCTGCCTCTAACATCACTGGAACACCTCAGTGTTACAGGACAAGATAAATGATCATACAATTGGTTATTTGCACGTCTGTCACAGAAAACAAAGGGTATTTCTCCTTTCTGCAGAACATAGGTAAGTTCTAAATGGGATCAACACCTGTTAGGGAAAATACAGATTTTACTGAATGGATCATAGAGTTAGAAAAATCATAGACTTTAGAGCAAAGGTGACAAAACTCTCTGGGAAGACAATAAAAAGGAAAACTAGTTACAAAGGCATGAAAATAATGGAGAATATGGTTACCCCATTGCAGTTATCCACAAAAGACAAGCAAAATTCACAGAACCCAGCCTGCTCACTTCAAACTTTCAGCCCTTTTTCAAAGATGTACCTGCTCATCTTAACAGCATCCTCATTTTGCAGTTGCAGTTCATATTCCCAAAGCAGCAAAAGAGCAATCAAAATCAAAAATAGAAAATATTCTCTGTTGCCCACAGGCATCCCCAGGACATGAAAACAAGGAATGTACTCGATACCTATCACAGCTTGTGCCTGGTTACAACCAATGGAACTGCTGCAAAAACACAGCGAGGAGAGATGTCACCACTCATCAGTTGCCTTCTGCATGAAGAAGCTGCTTGTGCAGGCAGAGGCACTTTTTGGTTTATTTTGATTGTTTATCACTTCTGTTGAGGCTCAGGATGCATCAGCTTGCATGTGGCTTCCTGCCAGGCCCACGAGAGACTGACATGCAAACCACAAACACCTTCTGCTGCTCAACGCCAAACTTAACACACAGAACATGAGGAAAGAGCTTTCAATTCTTGTAGACACGTTTCTTTATTGTGATGGATTTTAGGGTAAACTGGTAGGTTAAACAATTCTAGTCTGCAGCCACACATCAGATGCTGCACAGCTCTGGAGATAATATCCAACACATCCAGCCCTGCACTGGAAAACATTCTACCAGTTCTCCTCTTCCATAGTCATTTTGACAGATGACAAAAGTATCTCAAGGTAAATGGAAGCACAATTATTTATACCTGCTGGGACTCTGGATAGTGATTTTACTTAAAATATAGTCTTAAACTATACAAATAATTTAGAAGCTATAATGTACCATTTCCTACTGATGAACTCTAGTGCATAGAACAAACTATTATTCTCTATTAGTATTCCATGTCCAATATTTGGGTTTTTTTTTTTCCTTTGGCCCTAATATTTTTATATAAAACTTTCAATTCTGCTTGTTTCATTTTTAGTTTAAAAAACGGCATCCATATTTTGTCATTTAGACTTTTATGAAGAGTAATGCACATGTTCATTTATCAAAAATATCAAAATAAAACATTTTAGTTCACATGGGTAAGGATGCATGAAGGCAAATTCCTTTCACAGCTTGATAAAGGTAAATTCACTCTTTTGGAAATGCATTCTAATGATGATGAATGAAGATACAGAGAATGCTTTTGAAGTACACTAAGTGACTGCACATCCTCATACACTGAAGTAATTATTTCTTCCTTTCTTGATAGCAATAGATTTTATTATGGTCAATATACAAAATATACAAGTTTCACCCTTTTTTTTAATGGCTTTGATACTGTCTGGTTCACAGCACTGAAAACACAGTTGGGCACCATTTCTGAAACCATCTTGGATTTCAGCATTGCAACAGATTCTTTGCAAGTGAGCTGGGTCACAAATTAGTTCATGACTCCATAAGAGGAATTGTGTCAATAAGTGGTTTTCTGGCCAAAAGTTGAAACTAGAAAGTGGGGGAAAAAAAAATAAAACAAACCCATCAAGCAAACAACACACTAAAGAACCTCAAACTGCTTTTGATTAAGTTATTCCATTATTTATCTTGTTTTTCCCCATCAGACTGCAATGAAATGGCACAACATTTTCTCAGTTCAGCACAACATGGTTAATTCAATCTGACATCAAATATTTATTGTGGGTATCTATAAGAAAGGCAAAGAGAAAAGAAGAATCTGCTTAAAAAAAGTTGAAGGTAGAGCCAGTTCCCTTTTAATGGCAGAGTTCAGAACTTTAAATGCCCTTCCATAAGCTCAGAAATCCACGCTCACTTTCCTCTCTTTACTCCCTGGAGATGTATCTCAAACTCTTTGGCCAGTGGAGTCCTGTCAGTCTCACAGCTCCTGCTGCTCTGCTGCATCCTCTGGAGCCAGGCGGCTGCTCCAGGAGTCCTCCACAGAGTGAGAACCTACTCCTTCCCTCTCCTTAAATGATTGCTTCAGCCACATAAAGCAGCTCTGGAAGGAAACAAAGGTGCTGAAACACTTACAGCCTTTATCTAAGCAGGATTTCAGCTTAGTCATGATTGTACTTAGCCCAAGGAAGGGACTTGGGTTCCTCCTGCAGTGTCTTGTAGAGCTGCTCTCTAAAAGGCTCTGCAGTTCCTGCAGATACTCAAGATATCCTGCAGGGATTTTCAATAAGAGTGTACACAAACTTATTAAAGCAAAAGAAGTAGAATATTGCTCCATATAGATCTACTTACTAGCAATGTTTTTTCTGCCATTATTGAAAAAGTTGAGAAACTACAAGAATTTATAAATATGTATATTCATACACTGAAAAACAAGTAATGAGAAAAACACATATTTACTTACACTGAGAAGCTCTAACTCAGAAAACACATAGAAGAAAAACATTACTGCATGTATCTTCTGGAGATAAATCAAGTTCTAGAAGTAGGAAACTAATTTCTGTCTTGCATCTATTCATTTGTTCAAATGAAGGCAAATTTAATAACTGGCTAGTTTTAAAAATAAATTTTTTACGTGTGGTAGTTCAGCATTTTGGGCACTTAAAACATGAGGACTCAAAAATGTTTCTGACATGTTTTTGCAAATAGAAATAAGACTGTCTCGAAATTCCTCATGACAAAGTAATTCTATTTAACTTGTCCTGTTTAAACCTCACAAAGATCTGTTTCTTTGTACAATACAGTTCAAAAAGTTGTTTCATGTTATTATGTTTTTATAGAAAGAAAACCCAAAGTTGTTTATATGCAAAACTAGAGCAGCAGATAAAATTTGTGACTAGCAATTTGTAAGAAATAAATGCAGATGCTCTTCTGAAAGACAATCACATCTGCAGAGAGTAAAAACAATCCTACCTCATTTAAGATAAAAAAAAAACCCACACAGAGTCACTTAGAACAGTGATTAGAACAGGGCTAGAAGACACAATATGAGCATTCAGTTAATTTATCATCTAAATTTCCTCCCAAACCCAGTTATTTCTTCAGTATTCCCACTACAGAGACCAGTCAATTGCAAAAAGTATTTGATTAATGCTCCATTTCTCTTACCAAATAAATGCAACACAGACAGCAATCTCTTGGTTACAGTCTAACAAAATGGTTCCTAGAAGAGCCTTCTGTCCAGTCACTTTTTAAATAGGCAACAACACTGAGAGAAGGACAGAGGGAAGTGCAGAACTTTGGGCTGGACTGTCAATCACCTTCCAGCATTCCCAAAGCCATGAACTTTACATCTCATCTCCACAGTATCATCCTGTAACCTCACCAGGTATTTTATGACACTCAAGATCAGCAATTTAACTTTAAACTTATTTTAAATTGTGTCTTACTTTTTAAATGTCCAGTGTGATTTGTTTCCTACATTAATGGAATCAGAAAATCAAATCAAAGTTTTAGATTTTCCAAGTGTTGGGATTAGTTAAATAACTAATATGCAAAGCAGTAAGTGTATTAGAACTAATTCTCATTTAGAAATGGAAAACACCAAGCACCAAAGCCCTAAGTGATATAATCCCAGGTCTTAGAAGTGCACCCTAGAAACCAAGCACCATACTGCTGTTTTTCCAGAAACTTCTCCCCTATTAAAATAATGCTGCCAGTTTTCTGTGCAGTGTTTTGGAAATTTACCATGCACATACACTCTCACAAATTATTTTCCCTCGTTTCCACAGACACACACAAGTAAACACAAAGCTTGCAGTGAAGCTCCCAAAGGGCTACACAGAGAAAGTTGGCAGAAGCCCTGCCAGGTCACTCTGGCTGCTTGTTCTGCCCATCCTGGTGTTAAATATCACAGTGACTGCAGGAATTTGCTAAGGAATAAAAGCAGATCTTTGCTGAACATTGATTTACTGTCCAATATGCACCAACAAACTAGAATGGGCCTTCTGCAACAAAGAGGTTAAATCCAAGGTTTATTGGTGTATTTTTGCAAAATGGACTATTCGTAGACATTCACTAATCAAATTATTTTATTCTACAGGTAAATATGATTCACATCCCAATTCTAAAGAAGCATGTACAATTACAGTACTACACAACACATCCAGCAGAACTGTGCTTACAAAGATCTATCACTTCTTAACAAATTAATGGTTGTGACATTAAGCCTATATGAAAACGCTTGACTCAGTCATGTTCCTCAAACTACCAATTTCTAGTTTTTACACTGTAATAAAATATTTAACTTTACAGTCCTGGTACTTCACTGGAAATCCAGGTATTCTTTATACAGTAGTCCAGACCTTTCCAGTCTCAAACCCAAAGGAACTGGCACTGCCCACCAACCCCATTGCAAATAAAGAAATTTTAAAAGCATTGGGACAATTGCTTTTCAGCAAAGAGCTGTTAGAAATGTGCTGCACTTCTGCATGTGGCTCATTACTCAGCTAAATCCTCTTTGAATGCCTAACACCATTGTTTCCAAGCAGGTGGCATTTAACCAACCTTTGGGGCTATTTTGGTCAGTGAGCTTTAAGGTGGATAACTTTCTTTTACCTATTATAAAGGTTTTGTGACCTTTTCCTTGATTACCCTCCTGCACTTTAGGCATGAACAGTGGGAAGAAGGAGCATCCTGGGTGTCTGCCAAAAAGCCCTCTCCATTTGGATGTGCAATAAAGCCAGCTGGAGATTGCCATTCCAACATCCTCAGTCAAATAAATACATCACCACCCAGCCTTCCTCTGTTGAGGTTTGATGCTTTCACAGCTCCTTGTGCTAAATGAAAGGAACAGCTCTACTCTTAAAAATCATCCATGTTTCTTTTGCTCACACATTTCTCATGAGATGCAACTGCTTGTACATTATCCCCACCACACCTCTCATGGCTGGAGGAAGTTCCTGGTTCTGCTGCCACTAAAAACTGTCCCAAACCATGGGGGAGAATTAAACTAAGTGGTAAGAGTACACCTTGCAGCACAAAAATACAAACAGTTAAGCTTCTTCATCCTGTTAAGAGCTCAGAGACCAAGAGAAGAAGAGGTGAAGAAAGGAAAACAGAGAGGTGTGAAGACTTAGAAAAGGATTGAGTGAGGGAAAATCTGGTCAGATAGCCAAGTGACATGAGAGAAAAGGACAGAGCCATCTAAAGTGAATGGCATAAGAGGATTGTGCCCTATCTAGAAAAGGGCAACAGAAATAAACCCTGCATCTTGTGGTGCAAAGTAAGTTATTTCAGCTTTTTTGATTATTGAATATTCCTTACTTGAGTGTGGTCCAGATTTCTCATAGCTGCAAATAAAGGAAGAAATGAACTTTGTATGTTAAAAGGCTACATAAAACAGAGCTCTGAAAAATAATTACTCAGATTGAGTTCCCCAAATTAGCTGATGTTTACACTCACTGTTTCTCTGCTTATGAAGACAAATGAGCATAAAACCCATCACATCGTTTCTCAGGAGAGATAGTGTGAGCAGAGGTTCACTACTTCTGTGAAGTACGTGCAGGCAGATTTGATAAGTGTCACAGGAAGGTCTATAAAGCAAATGATACTGCGTGTAGTCCTAGCACAGTGCATAAAAACTAGGGCCATATACCCAATCATGCAAGGAAGCAAAACTCTCAACAGCTGCTTCTGAAGCTTCCACCACTGTTTCTGCATACTGAAAGATGAAGACATCTGAAAGCAAGAAATAGTTTGATGATGTAGAGTTGGCATGTATACACAGGAACAAAAAAAAGTGTAAAAATGATTTTAATTCTGATATTTCCTAACTCCTGACTGACTTTGCAATATCATTCTTGTTCAAGGTTTTCTGTATTTATAGAGAGACAGACAAGATTGAGTTATCTTGGAAGGATGGCACTCCTCTTCCTTGCAGTCTTCATTAGTTGTGTCTGGACTTCACACAGCATGACAAGCTGTGTCCAGCAAATAAGACATGCTGTTTTTCTGGTAATAATAATGGCTTAACTTACTGAAGATGAAAAAACCCTGTTATTAAAGCGATTTACAGAATGACAGATATTCTTCCATTGACTGCATTAGAACAAGTTTCCTGCTGCTGAGATTACAATTAAAGCTTTCAAGACTGACCTGGGAGAAAGGACTCTATAGAGTTGTCATTTTGGGAGAACAATGGTAAGATTGTCATATTTAAACAAAACACTCTATAATACAGGAATAATTTCTGAGAATGGGCCATTTGTCTATTAGATATTAAACTATTACCTGCAGTGACATCGTGTGAAATTGAAATAATCATGACAAGAACGGAAAACAAGTTGGAAAGAAGCTCAGATATGTAACAGTGGCTTGCAGATGACCCTGAGGGAAGGCAGGTTGGTGATGTGACATGTGCTGCTCCAATATGTGCTGTCTGTGGCTGCAGAGCTGACAAAGCCAGGGAATGCTGGTACCTGACAGCAAGCTTGTTGCTCCTGACATGCTTTGCAGGAAGAAACTGCTTTTTAAAGGAGCAGGTGGGGGGCAGGGCTAAGAGAAAAAAATATATCACTGGAACAATTCTATTATAGACCTTTTGTTAAAAATGTTGTCATTGGTGTAACTTCAAAGAACAGAAACAGAAGGACAAGGGGGAGGGTGGAGGGAACAGGGAATGCATAGTGTGGATTTATTAATGCTTTGAAATGCTGTGTGAGGAGAAATTCCAGCAACACCATATGCAGCATTCAGGTCAAAGTCTAGAGGAAAGGCTGTGGATATGGATATTCAGCATGAAGTGAAGAGAGGAAAATATGTGCTTTTAACTTTCTCTCAAACCTGCCGTGGCTCTTATGAAGTTTGTAAACCATCATGTTCTCTTCAGCCTCCTCTCATCCATAATGCCCTGTCCTATTCTTTTAAACCATCACTGCTAGGCAGCTCCTGTATTGATTGTTTCAGCCACCCTTCTGTGGCTGAAATATTATAAATTGATTTTTTTATTTTAAGAATTGATATAATAAAAATCCAGAAAAAGCTTATGAAACACTACCAGGGCAGCATGTTAGCCTTTATTACCTATAACACACGGCTGAAACCACATGCTTATAACTCCTCTCACCTTCCCCACAGCCACACAAGAAGGTTCTTGACAATATGAAGAGCAATGTCAATCTTACTCTGAGGTCAAAGGCCAAATATATTTGGAAGCATCACACCAGAAGCCCTCTTTGGAAGCAGCAGAGAGGGAAAGAGATACTTTCAAGTTGTTGAACTTGTTCTTCAAGTGAATAATGAACTTCCCTACGAAAGTACTAAGAGTACACATTTCATTAGGTACAGCTTGACATAGTGTCAAGCTGTTTATTGACATAGTTTACTGATATCTCCTCCAAAACCTCACCAAGACCTCACTCTATGCCAGGTAACACTGCTGAAAACAAGATCTTCTCTCAGAGAGCATATGAAGATTTTTACAAAGTGCACTCTTGAAGTAGCTGTATGGTGTTTGTCTAACTCCAAAATTCTCCTTCTCCCCCTAATAAATACAGCATCAGCATCCTGAAGAATCTGTCTGTTGAAATACGTAGTATTATATGAAATTAATGAAGTATGAAATTCCTGATGAGTAGCACCTCCACACACAAATTTATCTTTGATTCTTTTGCCAATGAGATATGGTTTCTGTTTGTTCAGAACAGAACACCACACACTGTCTGGATACAAGCTGCTGCTTAAGATAAGCTGACTGTAATTTCAGTATACAGTGATATATTTCTTGCCCTAAAATAATCTGACTTTATAGCAGCTGGATGTATGCCAGTTTCTAATTGTTTGTCTTTAGACTGCTGGCTTTCTTCTAATTATTCTTTTCCTGAGATACTTGGCTTATCTACTCCTCATTTTGTGCTAAATATTCTTTATAAAGTCTTCATAAGTTTTCTTGCCTTCCTACATGTCTGGTATGTTCACTATGAAATAAATTCTTTGATTATTCCAAGCCTGGCAGTCGAAACCTTTCCAAGTTTTAAAAGCCCATGCTATCTCATCTTCCTTCCTGTAGCCAATAGGCATTTCAGTGATTCCTGGGCATTTGAAAGCTGCCATCCTCTCTCATCTACTAAGTTGCTAGGACATTTTACAGTATGTTTACAAGGAATCTGGGAAGCCTTGTTTGTCCAGCAGTGTCTCTTGTCCACTTTGAGGCTGAGTTTTAGTAAATGAATACATCTTCCTGGCACTCAGACAATAAATTGTCTTTCCATAAGCACTGGCTTGTCCCTGCCTTTCAAATCTGGTAGGGGAAAGTAATTTTCTTTCTTTTCTTGTCTCTATATGTGCAAAGCTCCATAAATAGAAAGGGCAGGGAAAAAAGACATTTACTGTTCATACACACTGCTGTTAAAGGAACTATTTGTGTATATTTTGCACTCTCATCCTTTTGGGGCAAGGACCTGTTTCAGTCTGTGATGTAATTAGTTTAATAGCACTCCTGATTTCCAGGTTGTGTCCCTAGGAGCCAATAGACACTATTATTAAGCCTGGGAAAAGCATCCAGATTTTTTCAAACATGATTAGTCTGTTGGCTTGTGCTAGGTAATAATTGGGCATCATGCTCACCCTGTCCACTACACAAAAAACAAAGCAGACATCCCAAGAGGCCAATTACAGACAGACGTCTGGAGAGCTACCAGTGTTGTTGAAGGAATCAAACTACCTGGTATTAGGTAAGTTTTCTTCTCAATGTGAACTGCAACTGGTATTTTATGCACTTTTAAAAACAAAACCTTTGTATAAAAATTTAAAAATCTCTCTCTGGCTTCCAGAATAAGCATGTATCTGCTTAAGAAATTAACTAATTTTATTCATTTTTTAAAACCCAAACTATTTTTTGATTTATCTATTAATTTATACTAAAAATAGCTCCTTATTATGCTTCATGCATAATAAGGCAGAGTCTGTCTCAAAAAGGTTACATTTTAATGAGTGCATTTTTAAAAACATGGGCGGGAAGTGGAACAATTATTCTGCCCTGGTACACGGAGAATCGGAGACACAGAGGCTCAGACTCTGCCTAATTAGCCCTCCTGCTGCTTTGGGCACACTCCATCATCCATGGAGAAACTGCCACTTCTTCCACAACGTCACTGCAGAAACTAATCTGAGTTCTTGGAGCTTTCAGTGACTGTGATTATAGTGTCACCAGTGCTGAAACACAGAAAATGAGGGAGGAAGAGGCAAAAATCTTCTCAACCAAAGCTGGTCACTGAAAGACCAGAGACTCGACCTCGTGTCCAGTAAGATTCAGTGCAGCTCTTTATCCTATTTTACATCTTGATTCAAAGCCTACTGAATTCAATGGTCAGACTCTCAGGAGCAACCGAGATTAAATCTTCTATTAAAAAACCTTGCAGTTACTCATTTCATATGATGAATCCAACTACAAGAAAGAGTGTCCTTAAATATCTTGAGATTTAATGGCAGAACAGTAGTAATTAATCACAAACCTTCTGAATTATTATTCTAGGAATATAATTACTTTGAAAACATTTCTGCAAAGTGAAAAAAATCTTCACACAGGGGGAAAAAACCCACATGTATATTTATAGCTCTGAAGATACACCCTCTTTTGGAAATACACGCCTCTCATTTTTAAACAGAACAAATGAGAGCACAGCATGAGCAATAAAATCCACACTAGATTATTTTACAGATTTCAGTAAAGAGTCCAATGGCAATTACTTTACTGTACTTCACTGCAAAAAGTCATACAACACATAAAAATTCTGCAAAGTTCTTAAAAACGAAAGGAATGAAAGTATGTATTTGTGTTAAAATTAAATCACTTCAACACATATTCAGGCTCCTAAAAGTACTGAGAAAATCTGGGAGAACTAGGTTACACTGAGTGCTGCCTGTTTGTTAGAATCAAAGAGACAGATCAGAAGGTATGGCAATTAATGATTGCATGATCAAACCAATTCAGAAAAGTAGTTTTAACTTATATAATTTCTACAATCTTCAAGGGGTTTCCCAAGTTTTGCGGTTTGAAAATAAACTCAAAGCAATTCCTCTGGGAAATGTTAAAATGGAATTAAACATCCTTGCAGAGATTTTGACACTTTGCCCTCCAATGATCCAAATTACAGAAACAGGACTGTGTAGATAATGATGTAATTACATGCGGTCATGGACAGTTTAATTACCACATGCCTGAGCAAACCTTTTTTAAAAAAATTGAGAGCACTGTTGGAATTTTCTTACTTCTATACCTGACTGATTTTAAGTACATTTATACTGCAGTCCCAGATTACAATGCCAGCCTACAGAAATTCATTCTCTTCTGCAGCAGCACAACACAAACAAAAAGCATGTACACTCCAATGGACTAAAATGTCACCAATTGGCATTAAATGATACTTCATGTTTGTTTCTCTTCTTAGAAATATTGGCTGTGGTCAGACAGAATTACAAAAGGTTTTCATCAAAAATTAATATTCATCAAAGTAATTTTGAAATTGTTGGATAGTCAGCTGGATCTTTAGCGCCTAAACACTGCTTAAAGCCTCTCCTTAGCTCTTATATTGCTAACAGAAAGTGTGACACGTCTGATGCACAAAGTGTGTGCCCCTGAGAACTGCACAGTACTGCAGAAAAAGCTGCCAAGCCCCATTTTGGGACCTGCTGATGCAATGCTGCTCATTGAATAACTACACTGGCAGGGCATTTGCATTAAAGAAAAACGTGCCTGAGTCAGTGGAGGGCTCCACACAGGGGAGGTTCTACTGGCAAGGCAGGGGTCGTTTCAATTGTACATTTATAAAAGACTCTAATTTGGATCACGCTGTTAGAGGCAGGTAATAACAGTTTTCCCTAGAGATTTCCTGCATTTCAGTGGTCACATTTGATCTATAAATAAACTTGCCAATTTGTAGAGGGTTTTTTTAACCTTCTCATTAATAATTCTGCTGTATTACCCAAGCCCAGTGAGAAATGCATTTCATCAAATTGCCTAAGGTACGTGGCAAGGGATGACAAGGAATGACCCACATGACATTGCGAAGCTGGGAGGAAGCACTAAACTGCCTGTCCCTCACTATGATGAAATGCCAGCGGGGTTTGTGGTTGTCAATGGGAAACCAAAAGGGGGTCTTCATTTTTCCAATAAAAAGAAAGCATACACATAAATTTCTTAATACATCTGTACTCTTATGTTACTCACCAAAAAGATATCATGAAAAATTTTGTTTCTCCTAAATATTTGGCAGCAGTGGAAACTACAGTTAAATCTTCAGTATTTAGTACTCACCAATTAATTAGAATTCAGAGTCATGAATATAAGTCCTTGCTCATCTAAGTATCTGAAAATCTCACACAAACACCTTAATGCGTTGCATGACTGAACTTGAGATTCTGCATTTCCAGCTACAAATCATTTTAAATTCTACTCCTTTTATGATGAACATTTGCATCTTCATACAAGCTTCCTCTGTCCCCTGACCTCCACAGGCTGGACAGTGACTTTCCCCAGTCCTACACCTGCCAGCAAGAGGGCAGCTAAAGGAGCTGGATGGAGAGTGGGTAGAGGGCAATTTAGACTCTAACCCAATAAGGATCTCTTTTGTTTTATTCTGAGCTTGGCTTTGCCTCAAGCCAGTTCTCATTATTAAATGGAATCGATTCATCATTCCATAAGTGGGAATATGCATTGCCAGAAGGGAAAGCACCCAACTTTGCTGACCAGTAAATTGCTCAGACTTTTGCAGAGAAATAATTTTTCCTGAAAACAACATTCATTTTCTGTTCTTGATTAAAACAAAAAGATACCTTATACAATAATTGCTAAAGCCACATTAATATTAATATTAATACCAAAACCAAAATATCTTTGAGACTGAAAGGAAGGCAACTCTTCTCTGAGAAGCACAACATAAAATTAAAATTCAGACACTTTTCTCAATCTGGAATCACTTTAGACCTGCACAGTTAAGAGTCTGTTCAAGAAGTCCTCTTCATCCACATCATCAGTTTTTTAACATTCCACTAATAATTTAAGCACTGCCCTGTATAGTAATTACTTTTAAATGTATTAGAAGTACAGTAGCACCTTGAAAATTCATCCTTGGGGGGAAAAGCATCTCAAAATGGAGCCTATAATTTTAAGAGGATGAGGATGGCAGCAGCCAGGCCGATGATGGAAGGAGTGTTACCACCCCCACGTGCACTGACGTTATCACACATTATCACTCAGCATTTCCTTGGCAATTGCAGGCAATTCTCTGGAGTTACTGCAGGACACGTTGGAATAACCAGTGGTACATCACATGGAAATGCAGATGATAATTCATGCCAGCTCTACTGGGGCCTGCTTTTAAAACGTACTTTAAGACAACACTAATTGCAGAGAAAACCCTATTTGCTTTAGATTTTATTTCCAAGGGTTCAGCTGTTTATCCCCCTGCAGATCCAAACATTTACTGTACTCTGAGAGTTCATTGTACTCTAGCAATTAAATTAATGGCTGCAGCAACAGCAAGAAATCCTTTAAACCCCTGTGGGCTTGTTCCTTTGATTAGACTAGATCAGTGAAGCTACAGCTATTTGCAGGCAGATTAGATAGGCTCGGGTTTTATTGCCATTTGCACTAGAGATTGAAAGGTCATGTTTGTTGACATCTTACCAAAACCCATCTGTGAAAGTTTACTTTAAAAGTTATTCTTCAGGAAGATTTTTAATTTTTAAAGAGTACCATATGGATCTAAGAAGAAGAAATGACCTAACCAGGGCCATACAAAGCAGAGCACTCCACTTCTGCAGTGAGCAGCAGGACCTATCTGGCACCCACACACAATTTTCTCTTCTCTAAAAGCAAAGTCTGAACAAATTACAAAATATCACGGACTATTAATATTAGGCTTTGGGGATTAATCACAAGGTAGTTCAAAATCTGCATCTCTCTGATCTTGTTTTGGCTGAAGGGAAGAGTGTCCTCTCTGCCATGCTATTTTTAAATGCATCGTGCTTTTTCCCTGTATTTAAGAATGTTTATGATGATGATGATGATGTAGGTAGCAGCGAGCATGTCAGAGCATCTTACAAGTATTTACATTCCTATTCTATTTGCAGTATCAAATGCCAGACATTTTGGGATCAGAAAATATCTGCTCAGCCCTGTGGGAACAGCACTGCCATTCCTGAGTTTCTGAGACAAAGATAAAAGAATAGGAAAGTTTCTGGCAGAGCTGGGAAGTGCATCCAGCCTTCTGCAGGCCTTATTGCTGGCCTTAACAACGAGCTGATCACGATGTCCCAGGAGTTGCTCCTTTGCAGTAACACAACAGTGGTGCTTGAATGGTAATGACACTTTGAGGACTTCCCCACCAACAGCAAGATGACCCCAGCAGTCAAACAGAAACCTGCACAAAGAGAGTTCATCATATATTTGTACTGTTGGGGAACAGCAGTAATCTAATGGAGTTTGGATCAAAAACGTGTGGCTTCACACGCAATCAACTAAAACAACATTTTCCCTGAACCTGCTCATTCCACACACAGCTCAACTCAGAGCTCAAACTACCAAACCATTTGCTTGCTTTCCTTTCAACTAAAGTCAATAATACTACTCAAAAAAAACCCCAGTCTAAAAGAATTTTTTTCAGTGCAGTGTAATTTGCTATCACACTATTTACATCACCAATTTTTTTTTCTTTCTTTCAGATTTCCATTAATATCTAAACATTTCAAATATCAAAGTAACTATTGTGATAGATGGGATTTCCTTCCCTCAAATGAGATTTCTGTAACTTGGTTTTAAAGAAGCTGGCAGATTTTGAGATATTCTGAGTTTTTAATACTTGATAATTTTATAGTGAAATTTATCTTAACAACTCCAGAGAAAAACACCAAAAATTAAACATTTTAAAAATATATAAGATTTTGCCCTTTTTACCATGCAAGTTTCACACCAACTTCTCCTACTCCTACAGTACTGCCAGGAGTAGGATTGCCTCAAGAAAACAAAACCTTTAATTAAACACTTATGAGAGGATAAAAAGAAATTATACTTTACTTTTTTTCTTAGCCATATTAAAATAGGTCTCTTAGGCCATTACATGATAAGTCTGTAATCCCACTCAGTGCCTGTGCTGCTGGTATGGAGCAGATGTCTTCAGTCCTGCTCACAGAGGAAGGGCTTTCTGTATGGATTTATGGCTCCTAAGGAGATGAAAGGCTTCTACATTTAATTTTGAAGGATGTGACTTCACCTGAAATGTTCAGATTTAAGACTTCTTGCAAACAGTAGAAATATTCATTCCTCCATCCCTGTTGCAGCCCTGGAAATTCTAGTAATTTTTCCCCCTTTTAATTGTTAGTACATGGAATTATGGTAGAACCATAATTGAAAAAAAAAAAAAAAAACCCAAAACCAAAAACAAACAAACAAACAAAAAAACCAAAGCAAAACACACACAAAAAAAGAACCACACCAAAAACACCCCAAACTCTAAAAGGATATGTATGACTATTGCCCAGAAGTTTACAAAATTATCATTATTGGGATATATCCTATTTTCTTAAAACACCATATAAAAATGCATCCAATAAAAAAATCTCTTCTTTGGTCAGTCAGCTCTTGAAAAATCTGTTTTTGCTGTGTGTTTTCTTGTTTAGAAATTTTGAGGGGTGTGGAGGCTTAGAGAAGACAGAAGACCAATGCCACACATCTTCCTAAAAGGCACAAGATCAAAAAACTCTCTTGAAGTATCTTTCAAAACATCCAAAGGCAGAATTTCCAGACTGCTCCTTATGTGTTTCTCATTATCTTGGCTCCCCAAAAGAATGCCATGAACACCCAGTGCTGAGTTGTTTTCAACTTCTAGAAAATACACATCGCAAAAGCAAGCACCAGTAGTTCTTCATTTCCATTTGATGTTTTTCAAATATTTATTTGACAATACAGAAATACTAAAGAAATACTAAAGAAATACTAAAGAAATACTAAAGAAATACTAAAGTGAACCACAGAAGGTAATAAAGCTGATCTTAAATGTCTCCCAATTTCAAAAGCCATGAAGTATTTTATGGCTTCTATACCTGCAGCTTTTCAGTTCAATACCTGTGCAGGAATCCACTGAGAACAAGCATGTAAGGAAACCACAAGGCAGCAAGAAATCTGGGCTGTGACTTTCCTCCTGATTTCACCACTCCTTCATTTCTTTGCACCCTACAGCACAGCCTTTCCTCGATCACAACTTTGCTAAGGAGTCTAAGGGAAGGTGTTATTATTTCATATACAAGGCAGTAGCAACAAAAATAACTCCTAGACTTAATTTTTGTACATCTTTGCCTGCTAAAGGGGGAGAGAAAGCAAGAAACCTACTGGGTAAAGTTTCTGTGTTGGTTTTCTACAAAACAGCTGCCTCCTACCAGAGAATAAAAATTCTTTGCATTCAACTGAAACACTCCAACTCTTCCAAAAAATCTCCACTACAGTTTCCAAGTTAAAATTACTTGATTCTCTAAACAATAAAGTTCACAACAGAGACATGAGGAAATGTATTAACTCTATGGAATCTTTGATTTTTTAATTTGTATACTCTCTTTACACCATGCACCAGTAACAAAACAGGGAAATTAATCATTCAGTCAACTGATATAATTCAATAAGCCACTGAACTTGAATGCTCATCTTAGGTAATAGCAATTTACCAGTTGCATGATTGGCACAGTTCTTTGAAGAGAATTCAATTATAAAAATGACATTTTACCTGCCTTTATTTTTAGGTTCCAGTCCCTCGTTTTGGGTTCTATAATAAAAATTAACACCAACCACAGAATCACAGGTTTATTTGCTTTTTCTCATGCTTCACTGTCTTTAAACATCAGCCACATGCAACTCTCTTAACTCAGAGTGACTAAGGAAACATGGACCAGTAACTTGAGTTTACAAAATGTAAATATGTTTTCACTGAATTATTGCATGTGGTCCAGAAAAATGGCATTACATACCAGCCAAAACCTTTGGATGCATTCTGTCGGAAGAGAACCCATTCCTTCCTCTTTTTTTGTGTTAACCAAATTTTAAACCTTACCAGCTGTTCTTTCTTTCCTGAGTTTGGAGCATAAGGCTTTACCTTAAGCTGCAAAGGAAGTTCTTACACTTAGGAAAGCCCATTTGCCATTGTTTTGTAGTGACACAGCTTTCCAGAAAATTTATCAAAAGTATGACAACTGCCAGATGTTGCTTCTCAGTAGGAAGCCCTTCCAATTGCCTAGCAGATACATTTCTTTTCCTCCCAGGGCTTTTTCCCAAGGATTTCCTTTCCCGCCTGCCCCCAATCTTACGGCACTAAAAAATGCCTCAGCAATCTGAAAAATGTGAGAACTTGCATATTAAAATATTTAGGTACCAAGTTCACTGAACCCTTAGGGTCCTATGTTGTCATTACAGTGGGAGGCAAATTTTTGTGATGTTTTCTGTCCCAGATTAGCCCTGGCTAGTTTATCTAATCCTCTTCAGCCTAGAGGACCTTTTCAGGTTTTACCACCAGTTCAGGGAAAACATGAACAGCATTTGAATTCTGTAGTCTTCTGCTTAAGGACATCAGAAAATTGCAGTATAGGTTCACACAATTGATATTTTAATATGCTGGCAATAGGCAGATGGGAATGAGGTCCTCTCATTAGCCACTCAGGCTCAGGGAGGTTAAAAAGAAGGTAATTAAGAGCAGGTTGTAGGGAGCGCAGTGAACAGGAGTGAGCAAACAGGAGCGTGGCATGGCTCCAAGGGGGTGGCAGGAAGGGCTGCAGTCATGCTCCTGCTAGTGGGGCTTTTATTTTGTGTTGGGGGTTGGTTGGTTGGTTGGTTTGGGTTTTTTTCAGCAATGGTTTCCAAACAATCAAAAGTTGTAGCTGGTAAAGTGCACCAACCCAAACAGAACCTGCCCAAAAGGACGCATCTGTCCAGACCCCTTCCTGGCAGGAGTGTTTGAGCCTGTCAGCAGTACCAGGGGCTGCTGCAAAAGATGCCTGGGTGCAGTGCAAGCAGGTGAATGATCTGTGATTCTGAGATAATACTGTGGAAAAACTGTAGTTGAATGCAGTCAACAAACAGGTTTTAAATTTAGGTTGCTAATTTGTCATATTTGAACTTACACAGTTTGTGTACTCCTGCAGTATCACCCAGAGAAGCATCCCTCTAAGAAGGATTTGGAGGCACATGCTTTCACTCTTGTAAGATTACAGTTCATTGTATTAATTCATGAGCTGGCTGTGCCGAGTGAGGTCCATTTTTGAGATATTTAATTGTGAACAAACAACAACAGGTACAGGATCTAAGGTAAGAGCCTATGGACCTAGTCATTAGTGAAAGCACTTCCTAGGGGAAAGATTATCAACTTTATTAAATACTCTATGGTTTAACCACAGGGATTTTTGTTACCAAAAAAGAGACTGTCTAAAAATAGATACAAAACCTGCAAATGTTAAACCTCTCTCATGCAACTATGTTCATGATAAAATACAGTATTTATGGTCCCCAGCAGCCTGGAGCAGGGACTCCTCACCTTGGCAAGCCTGTCACAAAGCCTTTGGAAGGTTCCAGGAAGTGGCACAATAGGGATCAAATTTTGGAGAGTCTGTTTGCCCTGTGCCAACAGCAAACAGATCACACAGCAAACCACCATGGAAGAGAAGACTGGATCAGCCACAGCATAACAGCAGTTTTCCAAGAAGAATACACCAGTTTGTCCTGAGCACAAGCCACAGATTGATGAGACTTCAGAACCATCTTGAGGAGAAAGCATTTTTCACAGCTATTGCCACCAAATGTGGCAAGTGTGACCAGCCTGCTCTCATTGTGTCACCCAGTGTGGCCTCACTGGGCACAGCCTCACTCAGGAACAGGCTGCAGACACTGCTCCAGTGTGACACACACAAATGAAGAGACATTTTATAACACAGATTCTTGAAAGCACAAAGATTAAAGTACAGTGCTTCTGCTGACTGCATTTATTTCTAGTCCATGGATGCCATTTGGGGAATATTCTTTTCATATCATCTTTTAATTTCAATTTAAATGATGCAGCATTACCAGCATGTTGAAGAGTTCATTCATTATATCTAGAAACTTTCTCTAATACTCTAATACTTTTTTTCTTGATAATAACTTTTTAAATTCTCTAACTGCATATTTGTATACATGTACATACATTTCCTCCATTTCCAATCCATTATATTGAAGCACAGCACATAGATTTCTTTATTCCAATATCGGCAATTCATGGATTTTCAGTGTGGTTAATTCACCCCCACCGATAAAACTCTCCATGATATTCATTTCACACAGAGAACCATCATATTTCATGCACTCCTTCAAACTCATTACTCATTGCTAAAATCTGGGATTTTATTTTTTTAAAGCCTTTGTACATTTTGGATTAATAGAAAGTCCCAAACCCCTAAAGACATTAGTGTTCAAATGAATAGAAATGGCTTTTTGATCTTAAAATTGCAGCAATTATCATATCCCATAAATTGCAGGAAAATCAAGTGGCTTGAATAAACATTACTTGCTTCCTCCCAAAAACTGGCATCCACCATTTGCCTCATGGAATGCTAAAGCATACCAGAGAAAAGTCTGCTTTTATTCTTCATGTTAAATTAAGTAGATCAAGTTTCATTAGTAATATGTGCATATTATTAAAAACTCAGTTAAGTCTTGATTTTTCAGGAAAAGAAGATAAATCAGGATTAAGTCTAATTTGTTACCATCAATAAGACAAGTAAAAAACGCTGAGTACTTTTTAGAATTGCAAAGCTCAGCGATGAGGTCCCCGAGGCCCTAATTTCCCAGATGTCAAAGACTCTTAGGAGTTTCAATAATGGTTATTAATCATCTCAAAGTATTTCTCCACAAGCATAGAACCCTTGTTCTATGCACTGTTGGTTTTAACAGCTAAATTTTAAAAATACAAGGCATAACAGACCGGAAATACATCAATTGCACATCTTACTCTCAGGAACCTTCTGACAGTCAAGGTTTCTTATGATGCTTTTTCTCCCTCCTCACTGTGTCTTATTAATCTCCAGCACATTGCTTTTCATGACTTAATAAAAGTTTCTTTTCTGTTTGAGCATTCCATAGCAATCCATCATTGTCTAAGGCAGAATGAGTGTAACTTGTCTCCTCTCCACAAAGAAAAGCCTCGGTGCCTCCTTTGATAGCAACATTCACGTTGATATCATGGTGACAATACTTCAGGGACAGAACAAAGATCTCACCCATCATAATTGCTGAGGTGGAAGAAGTTACACAACAGAGATTAAACTGAGTCAAAGTGCCAGGTACCCTCAAAAAATACAGACTGGTTTTGGCTTGATATCACTGCGTTATGTGTTCCAAATCCATAATTAGTTGATCAAATCACATGACAAGTTTGTTTATTCACCATCTGTCAGCACATCTAGGTAGTCACCTTCTTCCAGAAGAGTATCTCCGCCTGTATTCTTGCTTTCCCAGATGTTGTGGTGATTTTTCCTACCTGTATCCTATCCATCAAAGCCATGTAACAACCTGCTGGAAGCATACCCAGCAATGTTGGACAAATTTTCCACAAAGCCTTTTGCGATCTGCCGGGAGGCAACAACAGATTTAGCACAATTCAGCTTAATGATACTAAAACAAGCTCTTCCAGCTGAAATTATCACACACTCTGAGCATTATAAATTGTTTGGGAAGGCCAAAAACAAATTGGAGATTCTCATTGTCTTCTGCTCTTCTGGAGACTCTCTGCCCTTCCAATGTCTAGAAAGTGCATCTGTCTTTCATTAATGGCTTGAAGGAAGAGAAGGGAAAATAGGGATACTGCATAGGAAAACAAATCTCTTCCTTTCCTCCCACTGCAAAAGGAGGGATGCTTAAGTTTTCCTCCCCTTCCCCACCAGTGTTTACAGAGCACATGGGACAATGTTCTTACAGGCCTTCCAGAAGAGATGCAACAGCAGTAAGACAGTTGTTTACAGACCTGAATGCTAAAAAGGAATAGCACAAGGACATAGGAACAGAAATTCAATGCAGATGGCTAACTGGAGAAACCTGTCAGCAAAGAAAGGAGGTGAACACTTGTCCTTGAAGAAGAAAAAGTTCAAGAAAAAGTTGGTTTAAGCATTCCTTAAAAAGATATACTAAAATAGTGTTTATTAACACAATATTTCTGATTTTTCAGAAAGAAATGTTTTAATAACTGTCAGTTCGTAAATTGAAATTATACTTGTGTTACTACTTCAAATATTCTTTTATGTTCAAGAACAGAACAAATTCTTTTAATTGAATCAAAACAAAAATACAAGGAAGGTTTTCATTCTGTCTTCAGCAAAGAAAAACATAAGAAAGGAAATATTGTTTCTACTCAACTGGCTTAAGCAGCACATGTGGTTGTGGTTGTTAAGCTCACCATCCAATGTTACTTTCTAAGGTTTGACCAGGATTTTTGCTAGTTTTGTCTCAGTTACTGATTTTTTTTCAGTCAGCAGATTTCTCTACCTAGATATTTTACTAGGTCTCTTTTCATGTCCAACATCTTCTTGCTTTTCAGCCTTAACTTTGCAAGCAGAGATACAGAACATCAAAGGAGCAGGTGAAGCATCAAAAATAAGCAAGCAAGAGAAGGCACCACCCTACATGACAGGCTCCCCAGCATTTTTATGCTTATGTTTCCACAATTCCAAGCCAACATATTGAACAAAAAAAAGATCATCAAACAACTACAAAATTTTACTTTGTGACACCACTATGGTTTGTTGAAAGAAAGAATTTTTTGAAGGGAAGCATAAATTTGATCGGCAAAAATGTGATTTCTGGTCAGTGTGTTAAGTGTGTTTTTTAAAGAGAATATAAAGAGTTAATTTAAATTAAAATTCAGTGTTTCAAGTTCTAAAGCTCAACATAAATGAAAGGTTTAGACATAACACTTTCTAATATCAGTTCAATGTATCAAAGATAACGTGTATGGCAGGAAGCATTCTGGCACATCAAAAGGAAATAAGTTACAGACGTCTTTTGTAATATTTATCAGCTTCTCAATCTAACACGCTTCATATCCATGTATCCCTTGCACTGTTCGGAAATCTTCATAATCCATCCTTTCCCTGATTACTATTCAGCACTGCAAAAGGAAAGTTCATGTGATTCAGTCCCCCAGTCATGCCAGCTTGGTTTGTCCCCCTGCTGTTCCTGCTCTGCTCCAAAACACCCTCCAGTGCCTCTGTGCTTGGTTCTCTCAGCATTCAAGGGAGAAAGCAAACCCAAACAGCTCAGAGAGCTGCAGGCTTGACCACTTCCAACGTAGCACGATCTAAACCTTTCCAGTGGAGCTGCTACACAACAAGCACCCACTCCAACACCCAGGAAAAATATAAATACCACAGCCAGTGAAATATATAACATTCCGTATATAACTCCCAAGCCCTGACTAACCCTGCTGGGCTCAGGGGGGCTGGTTTGTTATTGTCTGTCAAGAGTGGGAATGTTTCATCCAGGGGAAAAGAAGCAAGAGGAAACATATCCAAGTAAGAATACAGGGGGAATGAGGGGAAAAGCCTGTAACACCGAATCAGTTTTTTAGACCAAGGCAGCTTTTTCTACATTCAATTACACCCCAAGCCTTTTTACTAGTTACTTATATTTAATTTTTTAATATGTATCACCAACTACATAGATTCTCTAGTTGTTTTAGTTTGCTACTTCTTTAATGTTCATTTAGGACAGTACATGTAGGAACCCTTCATCAAAAAAGCAAGAAATATTCCTAGGTTAATTTTTTTAAGTCCCTTCCTGTAGAACCCTATATCCAACCCCCCTATTCCCCCACACAAGCCTGACAATACTGCCAGTGTTCCAACACCTGTGTTTTCAAACCTTATTCCCTCTCCCACCAGGACTATGTGCAGTAATGCACATATAATCAACAGTAAATACTTTACCCTTACAAGGTGAGGCAGTATCTATCAGAGAGATGAAAAATATATGGAAGCATCTTAGGGTGGTGTAGGTCTCCAGCCATTTGTGATTTACTTCCTTTTATGAATTATAATGAGAGTGTTTGGGATTTATGTTTTCATAAACTTTTAATTTCAAGCACTCTTAACTGAATTTCAACTAAACTTTTGCTTGTTGAAATATGAACCAAAAATGTTCTCTGTTAGTTTCTCATTAATTTCTCTTAGTTTATCTCATTAAACAACTACACTTTAATGCACTTAATATAAGAAGTTAGGTAAACAATTCTGAGTCCAGAAGATTCTTACAGGGGTCACTGTGTGTCATACAAACACCTGCCAAGCATATGCTTTGAGAGAAACTTTTAATTCTCAGTTTATTTATTGGTAATAGTACTGTGAAAGAGTTGGATAGCAAAGCAGCATAAAGTCTGTTGGGAGGTGACTTCAGGGTTGCCATGGAAATTTGTCTGTGAGCATTCCTCTGCGTGTATTTGAGTGTCAAAAAATTCTGCATTGGGCAAATTTAGCAGATAAGGAGTCTGCTTTAGGCTGAAGAAGCTTGGAGAAAAAGCCTGCATCCCACAGCCAAATCAAGCAAGGGAGTTGTTGCTAGCAATGTCTTTAAATTTCTGTGAGCATTTTACCTGTGTATAACCTACATATCTCACCTATGAATAACTGATGTGTAAAGCCAAAAGCACTGTGTCACCTCACCCAGCCCAAAGCACTGTGTCACCACATCCAGCCCAAAGCACTGTGTCACCCTCACTCAGCCCAAAGCAATGTGTCACCCTCCCCCAGCCCAAAGCCCCGTGTCACCATCACCCAGTCCAAAGCACTGTGTCACCCTCACTCAGCCCAAAGCACTGTGTCACCTCCCCCAGCCCAAAGCGCCGTGTCACCTCCCGGAGCCCAAAGCCCCGTGTCACCTCCCCCGGGCAGAGCAGCCTTGCTGTCGCTGCCCGCAGCCTCTGCTGGGCTCTGGGCGCTCTCTCCCAGTGGAGCTCCGGGCGCTCGGGTCCTGACCAGGAACGCAGCCTCGGCCCCAGAGCCAATACAAGTGTAAAACAGGAAAACAAAACCTACTGCCTTACAAAGAGCTCCTCAATGCAGAACTCTCTTAGTGTACTTTTGGTTCCAGCCCTCTAAAACAGCTCTGCTCTGTCATAGTTCTGATTGAAGTAGGAATTTAATTTTTACCTGTGGGTCTAGATAAATAAGCACTGCCTTGCACCTTAAAAGTTGTCCCTTTAGGAGGTCTTTGCTTCTAAACAAGTCAGAATATTTCTTATAGAAGAAAGTGTAAGCAGGCATTTTGCAAAGAACTGGAGTTTCCTCACCACCTATCTGGCAATCTGCTATTTCTAAGCAAACCTTAACAATCTGATTTTGTTTAGAAACTTGTTTTCAGTTTAAAAAAAAGACATATTAAAATGGAAACATATTGCAGGAAGAGGTTGCTTTAAGTAACATCTCCGACAGGTGATATGTTTAAATGAATTCTTGCCTTATGATAAGCTTAAAACTTTGCAACTTTATCCTTTTGGTTGATTTTACTTTAATGCTTCTAAAAACTAAAGCATATTCCAGTTGAGAAACACTCATACTTTGTATGAAATATGAAATTCTTCAGCAGCAGATATTTTCATACTAGAGAAATTATATTTTCAAACCTCAGAAATTACATTTTCCTTATGATCCACATATGATATTTTTCTGAATGCATTTGAAAGTGACCTAAGTTTATGTTGTAGAAATAATCAGATTCAAACTTTTCATTCTGATTTATTTCCAACTACTTTTTAGGGTTTTTTTAATAAAGAAAACTTTTATAGGTTATTTTTGCTATGTCTTACCAAGTTCTCTCCCTGAACTGTATTTAAAAAGCATTCTACAATGATATTATCATGTGCTAAAGATATACCTTATTTTATAATTTGGGATATTTGCTCTTAATTCATGTATAGGAAATATCACTGAGCACTGGTGAGGTTTTACAAATACAAAGGGTGTGTTCATTTGTGTGTGCTCACACACAGATCCATAATTAATTTTTGCAGATACAGAATGGTGGTGGGGTGACCCTGGCTGGATACAAGGTGTCACCAAAGCTGCTCTTCAGAGCAGATTAAAAACATTTGTAACCATAACTGACAGGTCTGAGAATGTTTTTACGTTTTAAGTTGTAAGCAGTGGAAGAAAAGGAGTTTGTGACAGAAATGCTGACAAAACATTATGGCCGTTCTAAATACAACACTATAATTATGTTCTTTGATTAACGGCTGGTTGAAAGAATTGCCACCCAGAACAAGACTCTGATTTCTAGCTGGAAACAGTCCATCAGAATTCCTGGATTATAGAAAAGTCCTACAAGACACTATTATCTATACAGCCACAGCCAGAAGGTGTCAGGGAATCAATTCATATAACATGCCAGCTTAATAAAATCTGCATGCAAAATTTATGAATACAGTAATATTCCCTTATATTGTAAGTTATTAATGGTCAATTTAATGACTATCTACAGCTGAAGTGCTTTGGTTCTGTATGATATTTTAATCATCCTTAGGCATTTATTTAAATGCATTTCATTTTATAGCCATCAGCTCCTCACAGATAAGACAGCCATTACATTCATATAGAGACATGCAAGGTAGCTCCTAATTCTGTCTTTAAGCTGTTATTGATCCCTTAAAATTTACTACATCAGGAACAGAACTACATGTGCCATTACAACAGTACTTGTTCTAGTGCCTAAACTAGACTAAAAATATATTTATGAGCAGTACTCCATGTGTAATCATTCTATTATCTCTTTATGTTTACAGTTCATAGCTCGACATTGTTGGAAAATCAACATTCCATGAAGATGAAGAAAAAACCTTGAATTCAAATAGCAGTGTCCTTAAGATGAAGCAGTGTTCTCCTTACTCCATATTTACATCAAAACCACAGACTTGTTAAAAGCTTTTTTAAAAAAAAATTAATGAAGATATTATTCAAAAGTTCATTTTGTTGCTTCTATATAAAAATAGTCATGAATATGTATAACCTTATAATAAGTATGTAAAACTTCTACTTGGATCCATGGTCAGGCAGGATGGAAAACTAAGGAGAGCAAGTCCTAGGAGACTGGAGATTTTCTTTATTATACAGGAAAACAGTATCTTGTAGATGAAATCTGATTATTGTTCCATTAAACTTGCTATAAGAGACCTGAGGATCCCTACAAGCCACCACAAAAGACTGAGACTCCAAGATGGAACACAGCAGTTGATAACAATTGAAGTGCAAAGGACGTGCTGAACACAGCCCCTGACTCCAATAATAGCCATAAAAAAAGGATGAGATGCAATTTTCACCCTACTATTTTTGAGGCAACTAGTAATCATCAAATTAGGAGGTTTCTATTTGTTTGCTGTTTGTTTGGCCTGTATAGCCAAAGGAAAAGGACTTGAGAGACTCTACACAAAGAGATGAAGGACACCACATATGCATAATTAGTCCTCCTCCTCCTTCAAGTAAAGTCTATAGAAATATGTCCTATGGAAAACCTCAGTCACCTGCACTGGAAAGGATAAAAGACTAAATCTCATGCTTATTTTCCATATAATAACTCCGTTTCTCTTATGATCAGTTTGAGATAAATATAAACCCTACAGAATTTAGATGTACTCCTATAACTGTAATGGCTCACAAAGCTATTTCTACTTCAAAATATCTTATGAATACAGGTAATTATTTTAATCCATTTCAATTTTTCCCATGTCATCAAGCAGAATAACATACACCCAAGCATTGGACTAAAGCAACAAACCAACCTGAGAATGGAAACAGTTAATTATATTTTACTATTGCTGCAGCTTCTTGAAAATAAAACAAATGCCTGATCAACAATACCAGGAGTGTCTGAATATATGAATTACATTCTCAGATGTATCTGAAGCTATAGTGTGATTTCAATATTATATGCTTAGTAAAATATTTCAAAGGCTTCAAGAGAAATATGACTCTTAAATAGGAAGACATTCTTCATTTCTATTTTACTAATGATACAATAAACTAGGGGTTTCAAAAATAGAGAAAACAATTTAAGAACCCACCCAAACTCAAACTGCTTTCGTATGGATCTATGCCTCAGGGAATCGATTTAGTGTAATTTCTCTACTGTCTAATAAAAGGCAAAACTCTGTAAAATCTTCATTTTGAGTCACCATTAGTAACTCTCCTCCACTCTGCTGCCTACTTACTTTTGACATACAATCTGCCCCTCTGCCAAATCTGGCAGGAAATTAACTTTTCCAGCCTAAAGATAAAGTATAAAATGTAAATGTTATCATGCTACACACATGATAAACGTTCATATCCAAAATCCTTTTTACTTCTTTCCTTGCAAATTTAGCCCAAGCTGGCAAGCTCAGTTAGGAAAGCCAGTTGAATCCATGAAAAAACAATATATTGACCCCACATATACATCATTCGTTTTACTTAGAATAAATTAGAACTGTGTAACCAAAGACAGTAATATGTAATAATATTTTATTTTTTATTATGATTTCACAAAGCTTTAAAATTGTGGTTTTGCTGTACAAATACAGCATCTGCTCCTAGAAAGTTCTACTCAAAGCCAGTTTTATTAAATGGCCTCATTCGAATAAGTAGAAAGACTTTAAATTAATAAGGACTATTCACACAAATACGCAGAGGTCAAATCAGCACCACTTTGACTGGTCTTCTGTTTGTTTTATCCTGTTCTGTAAGCTCAGTGCAATAAAATAACAGAAGATGATGATGAAAATCACAAAGGAATTTGTTTATGTTGCACACATGACTCGGTCAGCGCCCTTGGCTCTGGCCTGCAGCTTGCTGGAATGGGGATTTTTCTTCTGGAACTGCTCTGCAAGCCAGGATTCTCTGTATTCAAAGCATCAATGCACTCTCCTTATATACACTGTTCAACTTGGAAGCATCTGATAAACACTGTCCCCATTCTGCCACCAAGCCATAGCACTGCTGCAGCCCCCTGGCATGTGCCCACCCAGCTGCTGGGGGAATGAACAGCTGGCAAACCCCAACAAAGTTTTGTAATTGTACTCCCGTGCTTTCATAAGAAAAAAAGATATAACAATAACTTCCCTCTCATTGCCAGACTTTCCTAATTGGTACAGGGTTATATCTCACCATCGTTTGCATATCTAAGGATAGGCTACCTTTCAGCTCCCTGGTAATAACACACACCTCAAATCACACACGCCGTGCTCAAGGTTCCCATTTCCTGCTTGAGCAGTCGTTTGACAACTTGTGAAGTGGGAGTTCTGGTGAGATTGAAAACCTGTTGACTGAGGTAGAAACCCAGAGCAGCAATGAGCAAAAGAAGATTTTAACACCCCGAAAATAGGTACTGGAAATCACCTGGTCTCCTGTCAGCACATTCAAGCACATTTACATTGTACAGGCACTTAAGAGAAAATATCCTTCCACATAAATTCCCAAGCTACCAACTTCAGCTGGGTTTTATGGCTTGCCCATCATGAACAAAAAGTAAATTAGAGTATTAGGATTGCAATTTAGGTTTAATATACAAATCAAGAAGCACTCCAAATTACTGTCAGTGTATCTACAGGGTGGGGAAGAAGAAGGTTAAAAAAAGGATGCTTCCTCTGAGGCTGTATAGAGCTTGACAGAAATTGCAAAATTTGACAGGGAAGTCAAATAAAAGCCAACTGTACTAAATTCCATGCTAAATTTTACTGTTTGGGGTTAATCTGTAGGAGTACTTCACAAAGGCAGTAATTCTAGTATCTTTGGATAACATGTGCTTACCCAGGCAGCAATGGAAATGAGGAGGGTGGTTAGTCTTAACCATCTACAATGGCCAATCACATATTTTTAAAGCTTCAAAGCACAGAAGTGCTTGTGCTAGGAAGTGAGCAGGGACATCTATCCCTAACTAAACTACCCTAACACATAGCCCCAAGGCAATGCTCAATCCTGTCTCAACACTAAAATGACACGAAGGTGTGTGTTTCTACTGCACATCATGCAACCACCAGCACACAGCTTCTCTGATCACTCAGTGTTTGCTCCACCCTTGCCCACATCATGCTGCAGCCACTGACCTGTCCCTAGACACCTCTTAGTAACAAAAGCCAAGTTGTATACAAAATACTCATTGTAGGCACCACCACCATCACCACCCAAACTCTACGGAAATTCCTGAGAAAACTGTCTGTTCTGTGCAGTCAGTCAAATAATTTGCCATTTCATCCTGTTTTCACTGTGAACAGCAGCTGCTCCTTGAGCTCCTTCCTAAGCACTGCCACTTCCCACTGGAGAGAACAGCGTGGTTGGTATCTGCAGGTCAGGGCCAAAACATAACCTTTGGCATGACTCACATTCAGCAGAAAGCACACCATAAAACATTGTTACAGTTTTTGTCCCAACACACAAAATGCACTGTCACAGCTCATTCATGTCTCAGGTGTAAGATCTTAATTATCCAAAACCAAAAGTGGTTACTCAGCATTTATTTCTCTAGGCCATAATTCAACAAACAGCAGAAGTGTGTGCTCAGCTTTAGGCACCTGAGTGACCTGTTCCAAGGATGTGGCCCTTCCTGACCCAGGCCATCAACTTCTTGAGCATTTAAGGGACAGAAAAACACCTTGCTGTGATTTCAGTTTAAATTCTCAACAAAGGTCTGGGCTCCACATGTAGAACTCTGAGAATAGAGGGTGAAATTGCAGTTCTACTGTAAAGACTCTGTATGGCGTTTTTCCTTTCTGCTGATCAAAAATGTCAGCCAGGAAATTGTGGCTATTGATACATTTTTATGCTGCAAACCCCTGTAATCTAAAGATGGCTTTAATTTTTAGCAGAAGCAAAACCAGAAGTTAAAACATTACCTCTAGTAGTTACTCTTAGACACTTAATACATGACATGACCTACTGAAAGTACTTTCCTGATATTACTGACATTTGTTTAACCTATAACATTAATTCTTTGTAGCTCAATAAATCTGAGTATCTTCCCCCTGTATCATCGAAAGACTGCTACTGACAAAGAAAGTCAATCTGCGGCCCCCACAAAAATAATAGCTTTCTATTACATTTGCCATTTCACCTGAATAATTCCTGATAATCATGAATAATGATGTTATTTGACATTCTAATGATATCATGCTGTGCAACTTCAATCCATCAGTCACTGTCAGGAAGGTCAAATATTTGTATTCCATTACATTATGCAGAGTTCATTAAACAGTTAAATGACATTATACACCTTAATTATACTTCCAAATGAAACTAGCACATATCATTTAGATTTTAGAGTGTGTGTGATGCATCTCCATTTAAAAGAAGGATCACGATTTTGAATATTTGCTCGTGACAAAGAAGTATATTGAAACTTCAAACAGTTCTTCAATTCTAACAAATCCTGATGTGAAGATGAGTTCACCTGATACACCTAAAAACACCATGTTCTTCACACACCAAGTTTATCATATTATCTGCTAGTGATCAAGTTTATCATATTATCTGTTAGTGATCCTAACGAGGGCTCAAATACTGAGACATAATTGCCCCAGGAAACTGATTGCTGACTAAAGCTGTCTGGATTCAAAATGAGAATGCAGCATTTATGCAAGGAAACAGGCAGAAAAAAAAGAGGAAATTTGTTGTCAGTGATATTTTCCTCTTCTTGAAAGCAATGATTTAAAGTTTGTCTCAACACAACTCAAAATCTGCTGCAGTGTATAAAAACCAACAAAAGAAAAATGAAAGAAGCACATTGAGCTGTGGAGTAAAGAGTTCTATTTTATTGACATTCTAAAACACTACACTCAGCCCACGTTATCAGTGTAAATACTTACTATCAAACCACTACAGGAAGTAATCTAAAAGACTTGCTTTGCATGAATACAACTTCTTTTCCCTCCCATCAAAACAATTGTAAAGAAACACAGTAAGAGATTCTTAGCCATTAAGCAGCTATCAGAAGCTATGTATAGATTTGAGTGGACTCTTAAAGAAATCCTAGTCCTTGTGACTTTACTAAGAATCCCCTTTCCACCACAATCTTCTAAATGAGACACATACAAAATAGGCAAAGAAATGGAAATATTAATACAAGGAAAAATATGTTTAAAATCTACAAAAAGTACAAGTAGAGACAAGATCTTTTTTTGATTATTGTAGTTTACCAGATTACAAAAGGCTTATTAAAATTCAACTTTCCTCTTAGCTACAAATTGGCTACTTCTGAAATGAGTCTCTGAGTTTAATATTAAAAGACCAAACCAGCCTTTTTATAAGACTGTCTTTAATTTATTACAGTATTTTATGTAGGGAAAATAAGAAAATTCATTTGATTACAGCAGTTATGTTCTTCAGTTCTTCATCTAGCTTGAACCACTGATGGCCAGTGTACTTTTAAGTAATCAAAATCAACTCAGTCATGTATGAAACTGGAGAAGTTCAGCAAAATTTCAAGAATGCTGTTGAATATGATGTGAGTAAATTACAGGGTTTCCTTCTCCATATTAGCCCAGCCTCGTTCACAAAGCTATGTATGTCTGTTGTCATCCCTAACTTACAGAAAAATAGCTGAAACAACAAAACCAATACAGCTTTGGAGAATAAATTGAGACATCTTAATTGAGTAAATAACTGCCATCACATACAACTAGCTGATCTAAAGAGTTTGTTTAAGTTTAATTATCTTTCTTTGCTTTCTGAAGAACTGGGAAAAAAATGTTTTCCTTCACATACCCATTACCCAAATCTCTGATAGCTGCCAAAAGGTATTACAGGGAACTGGGAATAAAGAGTCTACCAGTTTCTGAGTTATTCCTTACTGTCTCTCCAGCTTCAGTAAAATTATTTTCCAGTAAAAAGACATTTTTCCACTTATGGGAAACTACTTCCAAATGCCTTTCATTTGTGGTATTTTTATAGTCTGAAGTGATCTGAGCTACACTGTCATCTGCAGTCAAACCTAATTAATTTCTTCTCTACTTCCTTTTGTCAGTGCCAAATGCATCCTCACATCCTTATTACCAAATACTGCCCAGTGGTGAAGGCCAGGCACTGGGATTCAATGTCTGACAGAGCAGATTTAAAGCCCTAAAGAAAACAGCAGCCTCTGTCTCATCTTGGGCATTCAGCGTGCCCATCACTCCAAGGAGGAGGACAGAAAGATGATGACTGCCTTTTTTTCTTTCATATGGAATGGATATTTTAAATTTAATTCCCAACTGAATCCACATAGAAGCTTTTAGAGTTAAATTAAGCCTCAACAATATTTAAAAAAAAAAAAATAGGGCTAATATTTTCGCATCAAAAGGCACAAAACAATTACTATCATAAGATGAATCGTGCAACTGAAATCAATCTTAAACCTTGCTGCTAATTGGGCAAATTGAATTGCTTTCAGTATATGCAGCACACTTATGTTTCCCTTTCCTTAACAAATGACAAACAATCCAGCAGTCACTACAGGTAATGATATTTAATTACTCAATGGGAATGGCACTTGCACGGAGTTTATCGCTGTGTGGCATATGATATGTGCTTATATTAAAGCTAATTTTGGAAGTTTTCAGTGTCATTATTATACTGAACAAAGCAAGGCTGTCAAGGAATATAATTAGGACGTCACAAAGGACATTCTTTAAACAGGTATTTAGAATTCTGTGGCTCTGACAGCAGAGGCTTTGCAGAGTGCAGCAGCTCAACTGACAACCAACAAAAATTAGATTCAAGATTTGGAATAACATTCGTTTAGATGAGTCAGCTGGCTTTCACTGCACTCCAACACAAGGAACAAGGACAATGGGACAAGGAACTCATATGGAACCTCCTCAGCCCTACTGTAGTGGGACAGTCAAAGGTCCACTGTCTCTCATGAGAAACACTGTTTCTCTTCCTTTTCTGTTCAGCATTTGTAGTGGTATTTTTAGTTTTTAAATAAAGCACTTGTAAATACATATTTTTAATGGTCATATGTTCCCAAATATGTGAATTCCAACTGGGAAATACTCTCAAATTCCTTATGTTTCACAGTATCTTACTCTTAAAGCTATCTATCTTCTACCCCTTGCAGGTAGAAATGAACAATTTTGGTCAATCTTTTGATTGACTACTGACCAACTGGTACAGTGTTAAAAATAACAAGTATGCACATCTTGCTAAGAGATCTTTTTAGAGTTAATGAAATTCCCCTGCCCACGAGTGGAAACAATTATCACAGGAGACCCACAACATGATCACAGCAATGGCTTTGAAAAATCTAAGCCACCAAATACATATGGCAGAAAAAGCCTTAAATACCATTTTAAATCAAAATACGAATCAGAAAACAGAATTAGATTAGATAAATAATTATTTTTCTCTCTTCAAACCTGCAGAGATAAAGAGCATGGATTTGGTAAATTACTGTTTTTTCTCTTCAAACCTGAGGGGATAAGGAAGACAGGAGGTGTCTGACAGGAGAGAACACTGTCATCTCCTCACAAAATCACCAACTTGGGAAATAGGCTTTAGAAGGAAGAATGGATCCTTATGTCATGCAGTAAACAGGCACAACAAACACTGGAGATCTACAACAGCTGACAATTTTTCTTGGAAAGATTAAAAAGTTTAAAAAGGGAAGGAGAAGTAATGAGATGGAAGATAGTTATTGCTGCTGAGTCCTCTGACAGATCGGATGACAATCTTGATTCAACTTTCATTATTTAAAAAGACAAATAGAACATCTCTGTGTGCCTTTTCAATCGTGACAAAACACAGGTATCAAATCACATTATTTCCTTTACTCTGATATCTTGTAGGCAATATAAAATGATCCCCTATGGACAACACTTTAGCTGAGGTACAAAGTTAAATTCATTCAGGTACCATCAATGTGATGGTTAAAGATCAAAGGGGATCTGAGAAAAGACTCAAAGCTGGATTACACATCATTCCCTTTCCCTTGCTCCCTCACCATGCCCTCATGTGGAATAAATAGAAGAATATCTCAAAAGCAGTAGATTTTTTGAATATATAGGTACAACAGCCATCCAACCATTGGACAGAAGAGGACCTTGTATTTCTACTCCTTAGTTAAAATAGTATTTTTTTACCCTTTCATTTAGTAGTGCCAGATTCTTTGTATCTGTTTCATATCAAAATACTCATTATTATGTGTGCTGGTATTTAAATTAGGAAGATCAAACCCCATTACATTTCCAAATAGATCCCACATAAAATTCTCTCAACTCTTACCTATGACAGGTACATAAAGTCATCTGTTTGATTTGCACACAAAAATGCCCCTGGTTTTAGCAGGCAGTTTTGCAGTGTCTGCTACATTGCAAGCACTGGAACAGATAAAAATGAGCAGATAAATCCATGGGCTTTAAAACACCAAGGAATGTTAAAAAAACAGTCCTCAACAAGAATAAAGAATCCACACATCAGGGTTCCACTAAAACAAGCAATGCTGCTGTGAATGCCAGATAAATCGGCCAGATTTTTCTCGTTTAAGGATGAATAAATCCTGACCTGGACTCTTGCTGGAGGTTTGGATTAAGATTATCATTCACATACACAGAAAAACCCCCTCATCTTGACCTTTTGTATCCCTACTGTTTAAAAATGGATCAAAGAAGCTTAAGATTTGTATATAAAGATGTAATAAATGTTATAAAAACCACTGTGTCCTTTCTTTTAACACCAAACTTTCATGTAAGAGGGATGTTTCTCCACATTAAAAAATATATTCAATACCACAGGTATAATTAAGTCATAATTGACACTAGATGAATTTAATTTTATTTTGTTAATGAACATGAGAGAAAAGGGGAAAACTTGCATTGCTTTCTAAGCTAAAATGGCCTCAGCAAAATATTATGTTAAGTCAGCAGTGCTCCATTAACATCACTGATAAAAATAGAATTGTACAACTCCGCAATACTTTTGTGATGAACTTTCTCCAGGTCAAATTCAGATTTTTTTGGAAAGGCAAGCAAGTAAAACTTATTTTATTAATATTGATAGGGTCATAGTAAGGAAACATTAATTGAGCAGAAATGTCATTAGTATCCTTCCACATGGCTGGATACTAATTAAGTGGCTTTCTATTTTTTATCCTGAAAGTCTTCTCACTACCTAAGAAGGGTGGCAATTCCATGTTTTGCATTCACTCAAAATGACTGCAGAAAAAAAGACCGCAGCCACAAAGAATTTTTGCAATACTCTACTAGTTCCTCTGCTTCTCGATGTAAGCAGACATGTCTCAAGTCTCTCACTAAATTTTTTTAAGGAGAGTCATTTGAAAAACACATTTATCCTATTTCAAAGTGTTTACAGAGTTTTCACTCCCAACGCAATTTCTGTGCACTACAACAGAGCTATGCAAATTGAATTTAAGAGTTTGCCTTCATTTTGTCTCTAATTTGCACTACCTGGAGCTAAAGTAATTGACGGGGGAGGAACACGCAATTGCATTTTGCAAATGTGCCAAAAGTTTCTGTAGAACACTGACACAGGAGGCAATTGGCTCTGACGAGAAAGCAGCAGATTGTTTGCAGCATTGCTGGTGGTCCTGGCACCAAACACTCAACAGGTAGGTAAATCCTGGCAGTGGTGCCCTGCTATGTCCTCATGATCACGCAGTTAAAAACCCAAAACATCAGACTTTTTTTTTCAGATGCAGTTCAAATTAATTGAATTTTGCTCTAGAGTGAATGCAATTCACAGAAATTAAGTGTTAAAACGTATAGAAATACAATCAGTAATATATGAGTTAAGCAGAATTCTAACATATTCTAAGTTAGCTATTAATAGATATTTAGAAATAGAGGAACTTTATCTTCCCGTTCAAGCTCCTATCAGGAATGTGAGGTTAAGAGGTCAATAAAGACTTTATTTGTAATTCTCCATTTCTATTTTCAAAGTTAAATGATACCCCTTTCAAAAATAAGACACACCTCTCCTCTGAAAGCTTATCCAATTATCTTGACTTCACTTCCTAATGCACCTTTTTCCCTTCCTTTTTATATCAAACTTGCTTTTAAAGAAGATGAAATTCCATTTTGAAGGCTTGAGAATTGCAAAAAATGTCAGCTCATTGTTGTCCCACTAAGAGTCCACATCAGTCAGTGAGTGAGAGAAAAAGAGAAACTGTTCTGAATTCCTCCATGTCAACCCAGATTCCATCACTATCATTCCTCCACACAGATAATAGCTTCTTATTAACCTTAAAGAGAAGTTCAACTGTGATTTCAAAGTACCAGACAATAACAAATGCTCCTCATCTCTAGCAATTTCTTTCAGTCACAAAGTTTGCCCTAAATATTAAAAAATAATCACTGCCTATAGTTCAGGAATCCCCAGATTCAGATTAACAGCTATAGCTCTTATTAATGCCATTGTTAATCTAAGATTTCTGTTTCTGGAAATTTTGTTCCCATATATACAAACCTGTATCCCCTTCCCCTTTCTCTACTTCTCCCTTCTTCCTCTTGCTCCTCAAATCACACATGATTTTGAACTCAGTAGTGTCACCAGAAATGTCATGTTTTCACATGTTTTCAACTGGGCTCTCGAATTCTTCTCAGCCAGGAATGCAGTTTATTTACTGAGTCATGTCCTCAGTATATTTTTTCTCACCTTTATCTTTGGTGTATGAAGGTAGTAAAGTGAATTCAATCCCAAATTAGTTGGGCTTTATCCAACTAAAATGTCATTAACAAAACTGAGCTTAAGAAAGTGTTCCTGCAATGTGCTCACAGTGACTCAACATCCTTCAACATTTGAATTCTGGCAATGTTCGCTTCTATGGCATATTTTAAATATATAATCTGTATCATGTATTCTTTTTCTACAACCAGGCAATTTTTACCTGGGAGTGACAGAAAAAGAAATACTGAATGAAACAATGACACATTTTTAAAACAGTTACATTTTTGCATATGCATCAGAGAAAAATCTTGTACTCTGACACACAAAATTCATCAGAACAGACTGCATAAAAAGCAGAGTTTTCAAATGTACCTATTTAAACTCATATTCATTGCACAAAATTTCTAATTTTACAAAGCAAACAGCAACAAGCCATCTCAATATATTCCCAGTTACCAACAGGAAAAGATCATTGAATCCTGAACTAAAATTAGCTGCTCTTAGGCAGCTTCTGTAGAGAGATCACTCTCTGAATGCAGCACAATGTTACATTGGAGCATCAGAAGGAGAATATTCAATTTTTATTGTACAATAAGAACATTTGCTCAAGAGAGATCATTGAGAGATGCTGAGGTTTTCATGTTTTGATTAGAAGCAGTAGAAGTCAGCAGGTTACAAGGAACAGCAACAAGTAAAATACATTAGCAAATGAATAGCAGACTATGCACACTTGTGCAGCCTTAGAAATTCAGATATGGTATGAGTAATAAAGTGAAATACATCTGTATCCATGAATTATGCACTCCACTTCCTACTGTAGCCTCATTTTACAACAAAGCCTCCATTGTCTGCTATGTTGCTATCTAACTTTACACAGGACAACTTACTAAAACATAATTTACCCAATTACCTGTTCAGAGAAGGTGCTTGACCCTCTGCTGAAACTCTGCAAAGCAATTATGGGGCCTTTTGGAATCACTGTACTTGATAGACTCACTTATCACTTCAAACCACAGAGGAAAACATTCCCTGAACAAAAGAAGGAGCACAGGTGAGCACCTTTGGACACACAGAAGGTGGGAGATCCTGTACGTGCTCCCCTCTGGAGCAGCCAGTGAGGAAAGCACAGCACTGGGTGAGTTACCTGTGCTGTGGAGACAGGAAAACAGGGAGGGAAGGACTTCATCCTAACTAAAAACAACAGAAGCCAGAAGAGGTGAAGCCCAACAGATTTGATGCCTAGCATCTCAGAACTCAAGCTGTTTTACACAGGTGTACAGATGTCCAGTACTGTGTCAGAGCAAAGCAATTGTGCTCAGGAGTTTCCTTTTTCCTTAAGTTGCATCTGAAGGAATCAATATTAGTGACTGGACTCTCTCCAGATCTCTGCACCAGCACTCATGGAGAGAATACAGGAAATTGGCTTTACCCTCAAAGGACTGAGCTCTACACCAGCAGCCTGAAGAGATCAGGCTGTGGCATTACAGGTCACTCTTTATGCTCTGGAGAAGGCACCAGGATGGCAAATCACAGTGGCCTGTTCCTTCATTCCTGTGTGCTTAGGGAGCATTCCTGCCTGTTTCTCATGTGCATGGCACGCCCTTTACTTTCCTCTTCGCTGCTGAAGGTTGTCCTGGTTTGGGCTGGGATGGAATTAATCTCCACAGGAGCTGCTCTAAGGCAGTTTGGGATTTGTGCTGCGAACAACACTGACAACTCAGGGATGTTTTCACTGTTGCTTTGCTGCTCCTCACCCCACCTTGTGGGGGTGGCACAAGGAACTGGGAGGGGACAGAGCTGATCCCAACTGACCCAAGGGATGTCCCAGACCATGTGGTGTAACAACCAGCAAATAGAGCTTAGGGAAGGTGAAAGAAATGGAAGGAGGTGTGAGAGGAAGAAGGAAGCAAAAGGGTGTTCAAACTGTTCCATGTGATGGGCCCTGCTCTCCTGGGGATGGCTGAACATCTGCCTGCCCAGGGGAAACAGAGAATGAATTCCTTGGTTTGTTTTGCTCATGTGAGCAGCTTGTGCTTTACCTGTTAAACTGTCTTTATACCAAACACTGAGTTTTCTTATTTTCATCCTTTAAATTCTCTCCATCTTCCTGCTGCAGGGGAACAAGAAAGTGGCTATGGGGTGATTAGTTGTTGACCACGGTTAAACCACGAAGGAGTACGAAACTACTTGTGAAATTATGAAATATCTTACAGTTATGGTACATCAAGGAATATTAATGTATGTTTCAACAGAAAAATACCATATTTTTCTCAGAAAATATGCTCTTCACAGAAAGGAGAAGAGATGACAGGTTAACATTGGATCACTGGATCTCCTCTTAGGAGTTGCAATAGGAAGTTCATGCCAGATGCCTCTCAAAAACGTGTTCCTGAAGAAAGCACATAGTTGTATTACACTGAATAGCACAAAATATCCCAATATGTTGGAAACAATAAGCAATAAATGAAATTTCCAATTGACTTTCCAGCAAATCTATTCTCATTACAAATGGAGATTTTGCATGTATTGCATTACTTATGGTAATTGTGTGACATCTATTATGAATAACCATGTATTCCAATCATCTCTTTTAATTATATTCTGCTGTAAGAGCAAGTCATGCAATAGCTTGCCCAGACTTGGTTAACTGTGTATGTGCTGTATATCACTTTCTAATGACTATATTGAGCATAAAAGGTGCACAAACTGCAACAGGAATGGCTTGTAGCTGTCATCTCCTTCATTAGCCAGAAACTACTTAAATGAGTAAAAAACCTGAGCTTAAATCCAGTCATATACTGAGGAAAAAAATTGTTTGTACTCCTTTCTTTTTTAAAGCTTGTGGTAATTGCTACCTGAGTGCAAAGCTTGTGGTTATCTGCTACTGATGCAGGTACATAAATTTTCTATAGTGTCAAAAGTGCAACAGCAGCAAACACCTCCTTCATATTTGTTATCTACTGTCCATTTCTTTGTTTGGGTTTTACTGCTTTGATAGAAAGGATAAAATTACAGGTTTGTTCAATAAGCACACCAATTACAAATTTGCTCTCTACTAGACTAGAAAGTAACTGCTGGACTAAAAGTATTCATTTTTTATAGAATCATAGAACTGTTTAGGTTGGGAAAGACCTTTAATCTCATTAAGTCCAATCCTTTACTCAGCACTGCCAAGGACATCACTAACCCATGTACCCAAGTGCCACATCTACACGTTATTTAAATCCCCCCAGGGATGGTGACTCCCATAATGAACTGGGCAGCTGTGCCAGGGCTGAACCACCCTTTTGACAAACACATTTTTCCTAATGTCCAATTAATGTCCATTTTTCCTAAGGTCCCCTCAGAACCACCCTAACCCCCACTCAGAACAACTTCAGGCCACTACTCTGTCCTATTGTTCGTTCCTTGGCAGAAGACACTGATCTCCACTGCTCTACAAACTCCTTCCAAGCAGTTATAGAGAGTGATAAGATACACAGGACTTCACAGTTTTTTAAACAAGAATGCCCATTATTGTGTTAAACCTCAAAGGAAACACTCATTTAATGTTTTCTGAGTCCTGCCTCAGTTTCCCTGCCACTTTTCTTACTAAAGTTTGCTACCACTTAATTTCATACCCTTCCACATTCATTTGCTCTTCTGCTTTTTAAGCTTGACTTCTTCCAGCTCCTTAGATTGAGGCTTTTCTCACTAAACGTTTGGCCAGGTTTCTTGCTATGCTAAAATAAATTCTTTTACCAGGTATTTGTGTCACACCAAAGACAGAAACCTCAAAGTAGATTCAGTGCACTAACTTTGAAACTACAGCTGTAACATGCTTTGAAAATTGATAATGAGGGTAAACATGACAGAATGGAAGCCCTTCTGCATGCCCCTGGAGCTCATAAGGACAAGCAGTTCCACTTTTAGAAGATACACATTGGTGACACACTTTCAGAATTGGACAGTGAGTGCCCCTGAAACACACAAAGTAGTAGAGAGGTTCATGTATAATGTGGTTTAAGCCATTTGTAAGTTCCAGTCAATGATGATGACAAACAGGTGAATAAAAGCCATTAGACAAAAATGGAATTGGAATTTTTTAGCTGAATTTTGGTATTTGTTAGCAATGTAGTCAAGAAATTTAGGTGCATAGATCCAACCTAGTATGACACTGCTTGCAAGCTCAGAGATCTCATTACTCTCCACAGTCAGGGTTGAAGGTTGATTCAACACATGAATAATAAGAGACTGCTCAGCCCTCCACAGCCCTGGTAAGATGCAACAGGCTCCAACCCAGGAGCTCCTGCCTCTCCCTTATATGGCCTTACACAGCTTTTCTGACACCTCTTCCCACGTAGGTTGTGCTACAGTCTGAGAAATTCTTACCACTAATCTGCTGAATACATGTAAATAAGTAATTTAATTGGTAATTTAGTCCACTTGCAAACAGACAAGAAATACGTCTGATAACATTACTTACTCTTTTTTTTTTCACCTTTCTATTTACAATACTGGCACAAAGGATTTAGAATGGGATTTTCATCAACAGCAGTATATTAATGTAACTATAACAATGCAAACAGAATTGTATACCCTTATGGTGAAGGACATCCTCTTTCAACAGTCTGTACCTTTCCAAGCAAAACAAGATTTGAAGGGAGAGAAAGCATTTTTATCAGACCAAACGAGACAGTTGAACTCCATCCCCACAAATAAGTCATACAGACAAGCTTTTGTGCACAGAGCCCTGAATCTGTTATCTTCAGAAGCAGCATTTCTTAATGCGAGTCAAACACCATCCTTTTGTTTGTAGACTGCAAACAAAACGACTCCAGCCCTGAGATAATTAACTGGCCTCTCTATCACCAGCGAGTTCAAGTGGTTTGCACACACAGAGAGGATCAGGCGTTCTTTGGGCTGTTGGAGGAGAGCCCTTTTCCCACAAGGGAACTTGAGAACACAGCAAAGCTGCTCTGTTGGCTCGGTGCTGTCAAGGGCACAGCCCCACTCCCTGCCCTCTGTACAACACAGATTAATTTTGCTAAAGGTTATTAAGCATAGGAACTGTTTTTCTTACACTCATTTGTGCAAGTAAACATTATAAGGCATTAATAAATCCTACATGAGAGATCAGTAAGGAAGAGCCATGGAACAGCTTTATTTGGGATCTGAGGTGAAAAAATTCAGGAGTTTTCACTGATACTCAACAGCTTCAGATACTTACAATACATAAAGTAAGTCTGAATTTCCTCTGCATTCCTGATGAAGAGATATATTCTATACTTCCCCCCATTTTCAAATAAAATGCATCATTTTTATCAGTTCTTCCCATTCAGGAGGTCTTTGCTGCACCAGCAAAGGAACTGCACCCTCTTCTAATGCCCTCCTCTTCTAGACTTATTACACACTTTGAAAAATTCATGTAAGTAGTCCAGGCCTTACTGTACCAAACAACATTTTGTGTCTCCATTGTGATTCCCTTGCATCTCCAGCATTATATTAAATTACAAACCAAACCAAACTTTACCAAACCCTTTTATTTTTACCTCTTTGCTAAAGAGCTAAAGGGAGCATGACTGCTCCCTTAACATTTTGTACACAAACTAATAATAATAGTAACGTATAGGAAGCTTCTGTATTTAGCACTAAAGAAAAGAGTACTTTCCCACAAGTAACAAGTTGTTGCAAACATGCAGTGTACATTATTGCAATATGTAGATATAAACATATATTCTGCAATATAACTGAATTTTATTTTCCTAATCTTAATTTTATGGTAAAGATTAACACTTATTTAGGCTGAAACCCATAAAACTCATACTTACGGAGCATAAATATAGATATGACAAATGTGTAATGTACAAATAAAATCATAACAGCAGTTCTCTAAGTTTATGAAGAATTAAAATTTCATGTACAAGATAAATACCATGGTTTTCAATCAAACTTGTGAGGGAATACTACTGTTCTTTCCAGTGTGCTATCTTCAGTGGAAGCTCTGTCAGGTCTGTAACTAAATGAAAAACCGCTTTGAAAATATATTAAGTAACAAAACTAATTCCAAAGGATGGTTTCTTTTTAACTGCAAAACTTCTAAGGAAAGCATTAGGAAAAATATTTGTGGCACTACAGAACACATCAGTCTCAAGCAATGCAGCCCCTGTGACAGCAGATGACAGGGAGCTCCCAACCAGACCAACTGTGCAGCAGAGCAGATGCTGTTCTCACACTGCCTGACCCTGGATGCAGTCCCACCCCTGCAGCAGACCCAGAGCAATTACACTGCAGCTCGGGGTGTTAGCAAGCCTTTGAAGGGAGCATCTGGTTCAGATAATGTTTTCTCTGCTCATTAATAACAGGAACAAGCAGCAGTAACTCACAGAGCAGCACACGGCCCTGGCAACAAATAATGACCATTAACTCCATGTAGTGATGAAGGTGCCAGAAAATATCATATGCTTTGGGGTTTTATATATGGTCTATTCCCCACAATCAGAATACTTTCTGGTGGGAAAACTTAGATATCTGTGAAAAGAGCAATACAATATAGTCCAGCGAAATTCAGTATATAACAGTTAAACAGTCTTCTTTTTTTGTTTCCCTTTTGTTGGTTTTTTAAATGGAAAAACCTTTTCACAATCAATCCCATATGAAAACTTGTTGTAAAGTGTTTATTCTAATTTATTACACACATACATGTGCCCTCAGTAAAGGAGTCAAAGTGTCCACCACAAATTTCTATAAAATTACTTGGTCCAAATAACCCTCAGCTTGCTGTTCCCAGCTGGAAATACTGTTCCTTTTAATAACCAATTCAATAAACTGCTGAAAAATGCTTTGTATAATATAGTATTGCCATAGATCTGCTGTTTGTCTCTGTCATTATATATTGCATTCAATCAATTTACAAATGTTGCTGTGTTCCTTTTGTGCTAGTTCTTCTTATGGCATCCTGAACACAAATCTAAAGATCAATACCTTGTCTACTGAAAAAAAAAAATGGACATAACTAATGAATAATTTTATTTATAATAAAAAGTCCTAGTCTCTAAATGGATTCTGCTAATGTTGAAATTCATTTTTCATATTTAACACAAGATGAAAACAAGTACCCTGCAGAACACCATGAGAAAGGCAGTGATAAAAACCAGTTCATATTTATTGAAGATGTGAGCAAAACCATGTAAAGCTCCAGTGCAGGGCTAAGAAAACATCAATAAAATGGTAGGTCACTCTCAAGGTATTTGTTACCATATTAAAGCACAAAAAGTCCATGTCAAAGAGCAGATAGAATTGGTTTCAAACAGCACCACAGTTCTGTTCTATGGAACTGGGGAAGCAGCAAGGCTCTGAATGAAGTAATTCAAGCAAGAAGCCAAGGAGAAGCTGAGCTGTTTGCATGAGCTGATTCAGTTCGTCTTGTGCCTTTTGTGTGACAGAAACAATGCATCTGCTGACTATAGACACATCCCTGCACTGCTCCAGCTATTGAATAGCTGCCTTCTCCAAAACAACCACAGAGCTGTTCAAGGGAGCAACAAGTGACTGCTTTTCACTATCACTCTCTGCAAAGCAGCAAGCTGACAGAACTGAGAGGAAACAAGGACTCTTGTAAAAAAAGGGAATGAGTACCTGTAAAAGGGTATCCCAGCAAGCTTTCAGAATACCCAACCACCTCCTCCCCACTCCCATTACAGCCCAGATGTGCACTGAATGCAGTATTCGTGTTCCCACCCAGACTCCTGGCTCTGCCCCAATGCCAGAAATTCATCACAGAAGTGATGAAGGCACTAGACACATGGGAGACACCCCAAACCCCAGCATCTCATTAATCAACACCCAATGTGCCTTCTGCTCTGCTATCAGACAGGGAGAAGGCAAGAGAGAGCAGGCAGAGACCCTGTGTTATTACAAGTGTTAAGTGGCAATATCTTCAGCCAGCCTGTGGTGTGACACCTCTGAGAGCCTTTGCCTGCTGGGTGACAGCAAAGGGACTGGATCTCCTGAGGGGAACAGGCACCAATCCTGCACCCTGACCACCTGCAGCTCTCTTCTGTCTCATGCCAGAAGAGGTTAATATTTCCTACTGTCACACACCTGTGCTCATCGTAGCCTGCACACTCAAGATTCCAGTTTAATGTCAGATATCCCTTTACTCCATAATAAGAACCCAGCACCTTCCTATCCAAGGATCTGCAGTAAACACTAGAGGGGATCCAGTATGAACAGGTTCCTGAGTCTGAACTTGGTGCACCCACTGGGCAGAAGTTTAATGCTGGGAAAATGAGGCAGCTCTGTCCAGCAACAGGAGAACACTTTCCTTACCATAAATACTGTATTTTTACTCTACCTATTTTTGGACTATTAGTACAATTTGCCTTTCAAATGTCAAGCTAAATTCACAGGATTGGCAGCTCGAAATAAACAAAACAAAACTTTGCAATGTGTTGGCTGAACAAGCCTGCTTTGGCATTGTTCAAGTCACACTGAACTCCATAAGGCCATAGTGACAGACTTTTTCCAAGAGTATAGATTTTTTTAAAACTGTTACTGCAAATTCGTAATTCCAACCCTATGTTCTGTTTCGAGATGGAATTTTAACCTTACTAGTTAATTAAAGCCACCACCTGGAGTGATCTGGCTTTAAAACTGATTTCCTTTGTCTCTCTAATTCACATACATTAATATTTTATTTTCTACTGGAAAAAAAAAAGTCACACATGTGCCAAAGACAAGGCAGATAAAATTATTGCAATAAAACAAAGAAAATACACTTGCTACTGCCAGGTCTCAAGATGAATGCTGCATTATACAGACACTTTAAAAGGCTTACAACTGCAAATTGCTCTATTTTACATACTGTATTCTAGCCTTTACATCAAGATCTCTCCTAATTTCTTCTTATTGTAATGAGAAAAGAAAAGGGTTGGGTTTTTATTACCTGAACATTTATTCAATGGAGAAACAAAGACTACATTATATATTACAACACAAGCTATTAAAACAATGTGACACTATAAAATACACTGCAACACTCATTATGGGATAACAAAGCTAAACCCTGAGCAAATAAATGTATCTGCCAAAAGTCAGCAATAATTATACAACAAGAGTTTATAATCTTTAATTATTTAAGAAGGAAAGAAGCTTGTAATAATTAAGTTTTATAGGCTCCTTAACTTGTCATTTCTTGGTGCTCACAAAACTTTAAAACAAGAATGCTTCATCTGAAATACTCTGTTTTTAACAACAGATGTAGTTGTTCACTTAACTGATTAATTTAAAAAATAATCAAATATTGCTTTTAAAACCTGCTTTTAAAAACCTGCACTCACAGAACTTGTGAGAACAGATAACAGTTTATTTACTCTCTGATCCACACAATCCATACAGCAACTGCTCAGGCACTTACATCCCACAGTGACCAATGTGACACTGTCTTTATATAGCTTTGAAAACGGTTTTTGTTGTGACAAATCTGTAAATCACCTTGGATTTACATCAGGAATTCCAGAAACTCGAAGATCAGGAAAACTTTAAATTTTATTCATTAAAATATATTGTTGAGGCAGTAATACCTTTAAAGTTTCTATGAAGTCTGTGCATTTTTGCCATGATCTGACTTCTGATACACACAAACACCATTCAAAACAGGTGGGGAGAAAAGCCCAATATTTAAAAATTATAATCTACAGAAGTGATGGGAAAAAAGGAAGGTTTCATATTTCAGAAAAAATACATTTGTGGGTTCAAAAAATATATATTAAAATTTACTTAATATTAAATTATGAAAGAAACAACATAAAACTACAAAACTAACAAGAAAACTTTCAATAAACTCAGAAAACTGCTTTTTTTTTCCCAAACACAATCATTCATTGCCTGAGCTCCTACAAAAAATTTTACCATGAATCTCTATGGAAAAAGTGATGAGTCTTGATTATTTCTGAAAACTTCCACTTTCAGCCACTGAACTCAGGACAAGTTACAGAGCAGCATACTTTTGACTGGAAAATAACAAACTACACTACAAAATACAGTAAATAGGTACATTGAGCATCTTGGATAATCAAGTTACAATACAGTTTCTAACCCAAGAATTTTACTTACACCATGAGGCTTCATATTTTCATCGTGAAATATGTGCACTATACAGATGGTTTATTTAATCCATTCCCACCTAAATTAATCAAAGCAATCTGTCCTCCCCCCCAAAAAAGGTCTTCAAAGTTTTCATACAGGATTCTATTGGCATTTAACAAATGGTGTACACTTAGCCAGGAAAAGTTGAAAATCCTCCATAAAGAAGTTACCACATGTAAAAATAAGTGACGTTATTAACAGGGAAGCAGGATGTGTTATTTAGAATAATATGGAATTTAAACAGCACCACCTCCAACAGACTTTAAAACGCTTTCAGTAGCACCTGGTTGTTTATACATCTTCTGTGGTGAAAAGGTCAATAGAAATTCACCTCGAAGGTCACAGTTGCTAAGCAACTGTTTTCAGCAAGTTCTGCAACACTGATCAAGCATCTTCTGATCAAGCATCACTGCCTGGTTTTGGAACAAACCCACACATCCTACCTGGCTTTCCAAGCTCCCCGAGCGTGTCCTGCTTTCCCAGGATCAGCCATGGAAAGGATACGTCCGGGCACCACCGGCCTGCGGTTCACCAGGGCAAAGCACAGCTCCGTCCTCAGGAACACCACGGAGGGCTTGATGAGGTGCTGCCCGAATCTCAGCATGCTCATTGCCACCTTCAGGGGCTGAAAGAGACAATGGTTAGGATCACTGAGGGGCTGACTCTGCCTTTCCAAACAGGAATAAAACTGCCAACGCAGCTTCTCACAGAAAGTGCCTCCTGGGCTCATCAAGGCATTGAGTGTCTTGGAATGGTTGTTACATCTTTCCTAAAATGATCATTCTTTGAAGGAGTGGTGGAAAAGGCTTCTTTCCAAAGCAAAAAAAAATTACATATAATTTCTTAAACTCTTCTCTCATTGCCTAGGCAGGGCTACAGAATTCTAGAGAATGCAATTTTTCCCTCCCATTTTCATTTGTCCTGCATTGTAAACATTTGGGTCATATGTTCTTTGAAAAGCACAGAAAGGACTTCACTTTCTGCCACAATGCAAATCAGTGCACACAGGACTTATGAAATAAACCACACTTTCTTAATCTCTCCATTAAATACCTCAACTGAAGAAATACTGGCGAATTGAAGAAAGTTTATTTAGGCATTTTTCATCCACACCTTCTAGCTTGAGCAACTGGAATGTGAAGATGATCAATGCCACATTTTCTCTTATAGAAAGTCAAAGAATTCCACTTTCATTCACTAAAATTTTCTCTCTTCATGACGAGAATGAAAATCTGTCTTAAATAGCTACAGCGCAGTCTCAACTGTGCCTATTTTAGGTCTTTAAGCCCTAGAGTATTTAAAGTATTTAATTCAATCAGAAATATCCAAGGTACTGCAGGGTAAAATATGAAGAAATGACAAATTTCAAGTGACAATACTTCAGACACATCGGAAGCATTTTACTCACATTACCCAGCTTGAACCAAGTGACTAATCAAGAAATTCAGTTTTATATGTTGCCTGAGATGGGGAAACCTACTGCTGTAGTCATGGTGGGTCTTTTGTTGCAGTTCTCTTCTTGCAAGATTACTGTGGTCAGTAAGACCTAAACTTGGTTCTTAATCTAAGAGATTTATTCTAATTTATCATCCCACTTGTACTTGCTCCCATAAAAAAAAAAAGTACACATAACAACCCCCTCTAAGTGTACACACTTTGAAAATGTCTTTGAGAAATACTTGTTCTAAAGGAACAAGTTCTTCCGATTCCACAGAGGAACTTAAATTAAGGGCAGCAGATTCATCTAGTCAGGGTTTACACCAGAAAAACACATATAAACCATAGGATAAGATACAGTAACAAATCAGATTACTACATTTCCATGCAATAAACATTTTCTAAGCAGGCAACGCATCTTGTTTTGTTTTTGAAAATCACAGATGAAAGGAAATGCTTGAGCAGAGAGATTTAAACTATGCCTGTTTCAAAGATTTGAAAAGGTTCTACATTCTTTTCCCACATAAAGTCAACAGAAGATTAAGTGTCTGAGACGTGTCCCTTAGCATATATTAAACTTGAAAGTTGACAACATACAAAAATCAAGTCTCTTTAGCTACTAGAAGAATTGCTTAGCAGAGAAAACACCTGCTATCTTGTGCTGATGCTTGAAAAAAATAGCTATTAGGAACTTCAATCAATCTGCCTCATTTCTCTTAAGCAGTCCATCAGCAAACCCCCGTGGGGGTTTTTCATTCCGATTAAAAGATGCACGAATGTTTTTACACAATTTTGTAACGAGACATGGTTCTCTTTGCAATGAAGGAAATGTTTCTGACAAAGGAGAGAAACACATTCCATAGCCAGGACTACCCTCCAGTGATGAAATGGTAAAGTTCCGGTGTCTCCAGAAGTTGGAGAATCAACTGTACCACCTGCCCTTGCACCTGGCAATGCTATGCACAGAAATCAAAGAACTACTGACAATTTCTTGTTCAGTCTTCCAGAACATTGATAAATAAAGGTACTGTCCAGAGGCATGGAACGGACTTCAGCACAGAAACAAAGCTTCAAAATCACAGATGCTAAATGTAAAATAGATGATTTGAAATTTGACTTAAGGAGGGAGAGAACCTGAGATTTTGTAATCAGCTGGAGAAGTCCTCTGGCTGATTGCTGCCATGAGCAAAAAACAGCAAATAGTAGCAAAATAAGATTGGTGACATTAGGTTGCCTGTACTTTGTTTCCATCATGCACCTACCACATGACATTTACTTACTTCACTACCTGTCTTCTTTTAAAAAGGTCTAGAAAAGTCAGTAAAGTAAAAGCAATAATTTTGTACCTCTCCTTGCAATAGTTTGAAGAATCACATTACAGCCCAAGTGGGTTGATCCAGAATTATTAGAACATTAAAAAAATCTCATACATAGAATTAAAGCATGTATTAAAACTCTTTCTATTTGTTTACTTTGCAGAATGTATCTGAATAATGTATTTCTACCTCCTGATTCCGAATAACTGTGTTTCAAACTAATATGTCACTTGTACTGGCTGTGCTGTATAATACTGCAGACTTCCCAGTGCTACTCTCTCCAGTTCTGCAAAGGGATTACGGGAGACTTTTTCCTAAACAATTATTCATGATCTATTATATATTACTTCAGCTGCCTTATGCCCTACTGATCCTCTGAGTTTTTCTGTGCAGTACAATCATCTGTGCTCAGAACCAACACAAATGCTAAAAAATGCATTAGGGAAATAAGTAATGGATACAAGTGAAATAGCCACAACTCTGCAGCAACGCACTACAGCAAGGCTGGAATATTCCAGAGTGCTTCCAGGCAGGAAACTGCTACTGGCAAAGTAAATTTTAGTCAGCTGAACTCTACCAATTATTGCTTGCATGGTCTGTAAACCAGCAGGAATCAACAGAGCACAAGTGTATGCACACAGGTCATGAGATGCAGACAGTGTGTGCACAAGGCTCCCCAATTCCCAGACTGGAATGACCACGCTAAGTCTCTTCCTCCAGGGATTTCCATTTTTCACATAAAGAGGAGGTCAGTGCCAGACAAACTAGAAACTACACATAATTGGTTAAAGATGTTTCCTCTTCAATGACGGTAGCCTTTCTAATCCCCAGTAATAAGGAGGACAATTACACAGTAATGTTAGAAAATGAAAGAAATCCATTTCTGATTAAATTTCAGCCCAGTTTAACACAGTTTCTATTCTGACTATTCAGATGAAAAGTGTATTTACTCTTCTTCATATTGCAGATATACATTACATTGCCTATTTCATCTGCCTCATTTTCCTAATTAAATTCCCTTCAAGCTGTGTAACTGCAGTTGTAGGTAGGAATACAGTATTAAAGGCTAACACAGCAAGTAGACTAATTTTACAGCCACAACAGACCTCAAACCTGTACAGCCCATACTAGGAAGAAAAAAAAAGACACTGGAAATCTACATTATACCCTAAAAATGAGAGCGTTAAAATTCAGAAAAATCTTGAGATACACTGAAACATTTTCAAATATTTTTATAGTTTTGTAAAATTTCAGTAGGTGATGACATTATGATTTTTTGCCTTTTCTTTTATATACTTTTTATGTATTCTCAGTGTCTTTAGCATACATACTTGTAATTCTTTAAGTCTGATAATTTAGCATAGTCTTGGCATTCTGTTAGGCCTGGACACCAAACATCCTAAAGGCCTTGCAGCTGGAGGCCAGGAAGCCCTCAGCTATCTTGTGAAAACAAGGTACCCTCTAAAACTAAAATTAAAATTAAGCCCATCTAGGATGGAATACTTTGGGACAGGAAGAAATCACTCTATTCATTCAAGCCTCTCATTGGGGCATCTTTGTTAGATTTGCTAATTTGCAAGGTCTATACAATTCTGTATGTGATCTCCTGTGAATGTGCATTTTGGTGCATTCCAGCTTGGTAAAATGTTGCACCATAAGGATCCTTACTAAATACTAAAATAAAAACTCTTTATCCATTAACCGTGCCTGGCTCTTAATTTTAAGTCCAAGAAAAAGGCATCATCGGCACATGGCATTTCCCCAGTCTATATAAATACTACTCATATATTAAATGTATTTTTGAGAGGAAATCTATACACATGTCTCAGTTTTCCAGATTTATTCAGTTTCAGGGTTAGGGGTTTTGGTTTGTGCTTCAGTTTTTAAACAGCATAAGCTGTAGAATCGTTTGTGTCAAATACACGGCAAGAACTCTGAACAAAAAATAAGTTCTTTTCTGGACAGAAGATAAGTTCACCTAAAAACAGGTCCATAGGATATCAAGATGGGTGTCTGCTTGAAACATGTCATCACTAGAATCAGAGACCTGGAAGAGTGTTGGAAGTTTGCTGATTATAAGGAGTGATGGCAGCAGTTCTTTAATGCTCTCTTTCTGCTGCCACAGATCTCCCCGTTGGATGCTTAATTGAGATGGTGTTGGTGCTCCAAAATGCCACTTTTTTTTTTCCTTATACAATTACTCCTCCTTAGAACAAGGTGTTGAGATCAGCACCTGCTGGGAACCAAGCTCAAGGCTTTTGCTGAGAATCCCCTGAGCACTGTTTCAGGAAAGCCACACATCTGGTAGTAATGGGAGAAGACGAAATAATGCAAAATGGGCTGCTAACTTCAAATGTGTGTATTAAAGGAAACCAATTACAATACCATTATCTCTCTCCGCTAAAAGGAAGGACTGTTTTAGAAACAATTCCAAGAGTATTCTTAAATTTTAAAGTTTATTTTACTATATTAACATCACCTGTTCATGAATGTTGACAGTCCTGATTCAAATATTCAATTTTACTGTAAAAACACCACAAAATTAATGTGGCAAAACCAAAACTTCCTCCTTTCTATTTTTTAAAGTCTTACAAAAATATTAATTTTTTAAAAATTTACCAAGATAATAAAATTTGTGTTACACACTGTAGCTAAGGGAACAAAGTACCTATATCCTTAAATTCATATTTGGCATCTTCCCTCTCAAAGGCTTGGTTATAAGCAAAGTGATAGTCCTACTTAGATATCTGAATTCTACACCATATTCAAGAAGTAATGTACACTGAAGACCTGTCCTGCAGGCTACCTTCCCTCTTTTCATGTTTTGGAATTTTTTACTTATTTCCTCCTCTGACTGCCCCTTTGTAAAGATGAAATCCACCCAAGTCAGAATATTACTTATTTAACTCAAGCACCTAGCAATAAACGTCCTTGTTGCTAGCAGCCAGGATTTGACATTTTCATCAAGGAATCTGTAAAAACACTAATAAAAAGAAATTATTTTATTCTAAAATCACTTAGTTTTTCTACTGGCTCTATGTCCCTAGAACAGCTTTATCTCTCAACACCCTTCACTCCCATTCTTGCACAAGATTTAATTACTATTTTGTGTTCTTCCAGTTCCAGAAAATGGCCTCTAATTAAAAACTCCTTTCCCTTTCAGTGAGCCAAAACATCACATGCTATGGTATTTCTGTTCTGAAAAAGCCAAGAAGAATTACAAAACTAGAAAAGGTGTTCCTGTATCTTTGACAGCCACAGCCTAGATTTTCTCCATCGGGATGGTATTTAATGCTCTACACGATGTTGAAGGGAAAAACTCGTGTGGATTATTTTCCACTTTCACCACCCACAGAAGCTGCTGAACAGCAAGCCCATTAAATGTGATGCATGTAACCAATCCTGTGGCACTGAAAAGGACTGATTCCTCCCATCACAGATAGATTATGATGGACAAGAATCCACTACACGTGGCTTCCCCTGCTTAATCTAGCAGGGACGAAAACATCAAAATTATGACTGTTTAAATATATAGCCATTTTCTTAGCATGGTCAATCAAGCTAAATTATCTACACTTACAATGAAAATAGACTGTGGCCTGTTGCACAGCACCTAAGCACCTTCCCATGTGTGGTGCCACAGACATCCATCTGCAATCCCACAGCCTTTGCCTTGCAGCTCCGTTCCCTTTCCCCTGAGCTGCAGCAGCATTTCCCAGCCCCTCTGGGACAGCATTTTCCATTCTGCTCTCACAGTCTCTCCCCTGGAAATCCCGGCACTGTTGTTATAGCGGGTTTTCCTAGGGAATGACTGTGACCACCATGAGAACTGTCCCTTCTCCTGCCTGGCTGTGGCTGTTGGGTTGCACCACTTGGGCCCAATTAGGAGACTGAACAAAGCTCCCTGAGTGAGCAGCACCATGCCTGAGCACAGCACCAGGTAACAGGGACAGCATGATGAGCAGTGACCTAAGGGAGCTCTGAGGTGCTGATAAAAAACAGATATTTCCCAGTTATATTGGGTCTGACTGGGATGGGCTCTTGGTCACAGGAGCCACTACGTCCTTTGGTTTGGCTTTGTAACCAAATCAATGCTGACAAAACACCAATATTTTGGCTATTTCTGTACAAGACTTTCTCTTTTTTCTCCATTCTGCCCATCACCAGTGAGCTGATGTACATCGGCATCTTTGGCTCCTGACAGGAAAAGATGCATTGCCCCCAAACCTGTCTCAACATACTTTGTGCAACCAGTCCAGCTGTCCCATCAGCATATCTAAAGCAGAAAATGCACAAAATTCCAACAAAGCACTGTAGCCTATTTAAAAGCTACAGGTCAAATATAACACTAGTGTTCTCATTTTTTTGTGTACTAGCATACACATTTTCTTTTCAAAATTATCCCTCCTCTGCCATTACACATCCTCTCTACTGTACCTGGTCAGGTAATTGTGTGGGTACACACAGGCAACATGGACATAAGTGTCCTCAGTTTCCTCTTTCCCAATTTTCTGGTCCATCATAAAAACAAATTTTTAAAAGACCTCTCCCCTGCTCCCAAAATACCCACAACCACCCCAAAAAACATCTCAATCTTCAGACACCCAGAACTTTGTTGACCAAGAACAGTGCAGACACCTAAAAGCAAGTGAGCAATCCTGTAGCAACACTGTAAAGCAATTGCAACTTTGACAAGTTAATCAGCAAATGCAGAATCAAGCTAGACATCAAAGGCAATATAACATCCATAATACATGGAGAGGGCATAAATATTTTTAAATGATGCAGACGTAGTTGTCAAACTCATTTCTATAGCAAGCATTTTGGAATACAAATTAGGCCAACTTGGTTTTTTCTTATAACTCAGGTAAAGAGTGCAAAGTTATAAACAATAAATGAAAAGGTTTGTAGAGGCAAAAGAGTTGTATAATACATTAAACTTTTAGAAAAATGAGGGTTTAGAAGAGTCACGAAAGCTCTAAACAGGCTCGACATTCTTCAAGAGTCTATGTGTACACTGTGTGCCTCAGAAGATGATACACCATTTAACCATGCTGAGAAAATCAGTCTGGCAGTGGAAGCCCTTGCTTGCCTCTGTGCTGAGGTAACAGCCCAACTTCAAATATGAGGATTTGTTTCCAAACAGCACTTTTTTGTTATTGTTGTTTTGACATCCTAGCTAGACCTGCAACTTTACTTTTTTAGAAAACCTTTTACGATTATGAGCATGAAATAAAATTGCTGTCCTGAATTATCCTGCAGTAGGTTTATGTCCATTTTATGCCAGAATGCACGAACTCAATGCACCACAGTATTACAGAAGTTATCTTTCAAATAGAATCCTAGTCCCAAGACTTGATCTAGAACTTTTCATAATCTCTGCTCAAAAACTGTGCCCATTTTTCCTCATATTAGCAGAGGTTATCTAAGATGATACACCTCCTTCTATCACCATCCAACAAAAATTCAGCAGGAATTTAAAGACAAGGCTGATAATTATGAACAACTCAAAACTCATGGCCTATATCTGTGATTTTAAGGAGGATGTTTTTTGAAACGGGATAAAATCAATCAAAATCAACCCTTCACTCTCAACAACTACCAAACACAAAACAACACAGATGCAGTAAAATAAATGATGTTCACAGATCCTTCTTTAGTGTTAATCTTCTAGAGAGGGGAGAGAGGAAAAGAAGAAAAAAAAAGCAAAACAAAACAAAGAAACACACATTATATTTCAGTTTTTTAATAACTCGCATGTACCACAGCTATTATCCTGATGCATGGAGAACTCAGGGGTTTGATTTTGCCTCTGCAAGTCATTCTGATGAACGAGACCTTTAGTGTTGTAATAACTGCTGTGAGTAATGGAACAACCAATGGCTTTTATTAAGAAGGAACACTGAATAATGTATTACCAACACTAAGATCAAGGGAAAATACATTTTTACTAGGGAAAAATATTAATATCAATCATGCCACTTTTTAAAGCAGAAAGGTGAAAGGCAGAAAAGGAAAAAATTAAGAAAATGCTTTACAGTATGCATTAAATGGCAGAAATTATACCATGAAATTCGTTTTTTCCTAGTGTGGCTATCTAGGGCTACATTACATGGTAGAGGAGCAATAAAAAATTGTGACATCTCTTGAGATATATAAATGTAAGGAAAACTCTACCCCAGCAAAAGGAGGGATGAGGGAGGAAGGTCGCTATAGAGACCAGCACACTGCACATTGAAACACTGAGCTTCAGCTCATTCCTTTTGAAGCTACAGACTAAGAGAGCTGACATGATGGAACAACTAGAAACGTTCTTTTGCTGAGCCTTTCAGTGGAAAAAAAAAGGTGGCTTTAAAATGGGGAGTGAAGAAAAAGCTATTCTGTTTTAGCTATGATTATTATTATTATTACTTATATAGCAATACATAAAGTCACTTTATAGGCTTTAGAAACACCAAGATGAAACCTTCTCCTGAAGTGGCTTCCTGTTTCCTCTGAGCGAACACAATTTGGACATCTATAGTGTTGGACAGCAGAGATGGGGCAAAGAGAGCTGCAGAAGACAAGCTGCAGGGAGTTAAGGGAAAAGATTCAAGGAGTAAAGAAGTCCATTGGGAGAAGAGAGTAATGGCTCTTCCCAAACCTTTATGGTGCTATAAACCAAAGCACAACCACAGAGAGAGAGAGAGCACAGGGTATGCTATGGCAAAAGGATGCTCCACACAACTCAGGGTCAGAACAAGCCCAGACAAAAAGAAATGTGGTATGAGCCAGAGATGCTGGATGATGAGTTTCCAGATATAGTCCATAATTTTATAATTTCTTCACTGAAAAACCAGCTACATCACTTCCAAAAGCCCTCCTAAATCAGTAAATGCTTTTAAAGATTTATTTCCTGTATTTTGTTCTTTTGTCCTTTTGCCCAGAATTTCATACTGAATGCAAACTTATTATTATTAGACCATGGCTATTTGGTAATACTATGAATTTGAATTTATTATATTTAGGGCAATTCCTGTGAGACCTGAGTATCTCCACAAGCATTTCAGCTCGCTGAATTAATAAATGTAATGCAAATATTCAGAGGAAAATGCAGACACCGTACTTAGTCTAACAATTCCTCGGGCATATAAATGAAAACAGACATTTAATGAAAATTTATTGTCAGATTCACATTTATATATAGCTAATAATACTAGCTAGTGGGTCCTTTACATTTATGTACAATGCATTTATGTTTATTTCTAGATGTTGGAGTCTTTAGGACAAATCCCATTAGCTCTCATTTCATCACTTTATATACGTGCTTGCTCTCCAAAATAAAACCACTTAAACCAGGTTATTCCCTGAACACTGGGATTAATGAAGCATCGATTCAAAAGATTTATGTCCACATCTTTCCCCCACCTCCTTTTGTCCCCCCCAGAATGAGAGCCCTCTGCCACGGTCCTGAGTGTATCCCAGGCAGTGATTCCATCCTGGCTGTGGCTCCCAGGGTTATCCATGGAGAGCTGCCAGCCCAGGGGAGCATCTTGGGGAGAAGCTGGGAGGAAAAAGATGCTCCCACCACGGAAAGCAGGACAAAAAATGGACTGTTATGACTGTACAACCTAATTACAGAACTACCATGGCTCACACAGCTAATTATGTATTAATAAAAAGTAAAAGTGCTGCTCTAATGCTGAAATTTGATAGAAATTTTGAAAAAGTTTATACTATACTCATTGGAAAAATGCAACCTGGTGTGATTTGTTCTTACTATTTCTGGTTCATTTAAACCAGTCAAATTGTGAACTGCATGCAAAGAACACTTTTCTAGGTTTAACTTTCCCCCTCTGCACAAGTTTTCACTCTGATTTTCCCCAAATGCTCTCTCTTTACTTGATCATATCTTTGGAAAACAGCAAATACCATTCCTGCTTTGTGGTCATTTCCCTGTCTTTCTCAAAGTCACTGGTGGCAGAAATCAGAGTTTTCTGCATTTTTGTACAGAGCACTAAGAGAGTCCTTGCTCAACAAAGTAATGTTGAATGATAGCTGGGTTGCAAATCAACTGAAAGAATAAGCAAATTTTGGAAAAGAAAACCCTCACTGTCAAACCAGCATTAAAGCATGACAGGATTTTACTCACTTTAGTTAGATTAATTCTGAACACTATGACTTAAATAAATTTAGGCAAATACAGGCAGTCTTATGTGATTTTTGGGGGGAGAAGTTTCATATCTGGTAGCAGAAAATATAGCTTTATTAAAATACAGCTATTTTGGAATATGACTTCTTTTGATAAGATATTTTCTGCTGAGAGAAATTGTTATGTAATACATACAGGCATTGGATTTATTCCAGCAGAACACTAAGTCTGAGAAGTTTGGGGTTCCATTTTCGCCTCAAGTTGCTCTTCAGGAATCTTTTTCCCACTAGACAGGTGTTCTTAACAAATTAACCACTCAAATCTATTCAACAGTTTTTTGGCTTCACCAGGTAACTTTCAGAATCAGGCCTTAAGACAACTCCAGCCATTCCTTTGATTGATTTACACAAGTAAGAGAAGTCAAAGATGATCTTGTCAATATTCTTAAAGTCAAATTTCAAAATCACTGACTTAATACAGCATTTTCTCCACTGCAATACCAGAAGCAGAAATACAGAAAAATCAAAACAAAAGGGGAAGATATTGTGATAAAGAGCTTAAACCTGCATTTTCAACATGCTGGCCTACATCACCCTTGATAAAAGATTCAGAAATGCTTTAAAAATTATATAAACAGAAGAAAATTTCTAAGCGTTTATTATTTTTATGAATGTGTTATTTTAATTTTATCATTCATTTATTAATTACACATTTTACTGTATCTGCACATCATTCTCCTGGTTGCTTTTCACTTCATGATTGCCAAATGTCCTGAAAAATATGTATTTTCATTTATCTGTAACTACCATATGATTCTTCATGCTTTTTCCTTTTAGAAACCATCCATATGATTATTTTTTAACCTGGACTCACCACAGAGAACTTTGTGAGTCACATAATCAAGCCATAAACCAAGCAAACAGTTTTGTGTGTTTTTGCTGTATTTCTGGCTCTCTTTCCTACGCTGTATCACTTCAGGCATCAACAAAAAATGTTTTAGTGTTCCTGCTTTTAACTTTTCAAGATTAAAAAATTTATGGTCACATGGTGGATTGGAATAACTGAGAGTATTATGTTCTCATTTTTCTGTAAACTTGCTAGCACTTTAAATAAGAATTGGGTGCCAGATGACTGTTCTGCAACTAATTGGGGAGCAAATTTTTGTATGATCTACTGAAAGGTCTTTGGAGGTCCTTGCCAGCCAGGGTTTCTAATCAGATACTCACGAGTAATTAGAAATCTATAGACATGATTAAATCTTAATCTGCAATCTGCATGATGAATGTTTAGGCTGAAGTATGGGAAACTGGCAGAGAACTCCACCAGGGACACCTCTGTAGCTTCAAGAGTTTGGCTGGCATTTGTCAAAGCTGAAGCTCTGATTTATTTCTGAATTCCACCAGCTCCTCTGGACAGGTAACTCATAAATTGGGCTGCCAGCTCAGTGCCACAGCCCTGCACCCACAGCCCTGACTGCCCCAGTACTAGCATATTTTACAGAAGGTGGGCATAAATGGTTTCTTTCCAATGAAAACTTTGGACTACTTAAATAATGGATGTCATTTATTATTTAAAAGATGATTTGCACAATACATATGTACTACCCAAGCTGCCCAGTAGGAAATCATACTTAGTCAAGCAAAGTTCTCACTAACTTTCATTTTTTCCTCAACAGCAAGCAGTTCAGTAAGTAATGCCACAGCAATACCATAAAGCTCTGGGAATAGCTGGCTCTCAGCAGTCTGGGAATGAATACAACTGTAAACAAAAGAGACTTCGAAACTCCTGAAAAATTCATTTTCTTGTGTTGTTATAAGAGACGTTTTGGCTTCCCTGAGTGCACTTCATAGCTGGGAGAAAACTGTCCAACTTCATAAACACAGGGTAGCCTCCCAGTTCCACAAAAGATATGAACTTGGCAGGAGGAATAATGTAGTCTCGTAAGAAGCTATGTAGGTTAACATGAAAAAGGTGTTTAAAGAAAGGGGTTCTCTATATACATAATTCTATATACCAGCCACTATTATGGTACCTTTCTTGATGAATGTAAGAAACTTTTCACTTCTCTAATTATTGTCAGCTAAAGATTTCAAAGAGCTTTGGGAAAATATAAAGAAATATGTATCTAACAGATAAGAAAACAAAGCAGAGATAGACTCTGAGGAGCACAAAATAATACAGGAAAATCTTTTAATCTGGTCAAATTAATACAATCAAAATTCTCAAAAATTAATAGAAAGACTCACAAATCACTATGTTTAGCCTTGGTGCAAAGCTACACTGCTACTTTTAAAGAACTATGAAGGACTAAGGGCTTACCTTGAATTCTCTATGTTACTCTACAAGCAATCAGCTGGCCTAAAACAAAAACCAGTGTAAAATAAACTGCCAGAGGAGAAAACGCAAGGAAAGTCATGTAAAGGTACTCAGTATACAAAATGTGGGCACGACACATAAAATCACCAATTAAAGTTTTCCACAACAGAGTAACAATATTTTGCTAGACTTGCTCACAAATCTTCTAGTATTTAGAATGTCTTCAAAGAGGTAAGAAATCTGAATATATACAATGAAAATAAATGAAAGTTCATTTGGAAAGATCCTCCTCATGTTTATCACAGAGAAGACAGTACTATCTTTGAGGCAATATGGTTTCTCAATTAATATTCATTCCCCAAATTAACTGGATCACAAATTCCAATATTCCCACTTAATCTTTCTCCATTGCAAAAATCAAACGACCAAATTGACAAGGATGAGAATTCAGATGGCTTGTGAAATCCCAATTTACATGCAAGCATTAAGAACAGTCTTTAATAATGAGGTCATATTAGAGTTTTCAACAAGCCCCAGGGCCTCATTTCTGCAGGTGATTCACTGAAGTTCTGCCTGTTTCAGAGAAAGCTCAAGTTCCTGTGTGATGGTGCCCAGGGTATCAAATACAAAGTGTTCTTTGGTGATCAACAGTGCCATGTAAATGTTCAGTTTGCAGCCCTGAGCTGCAGGGGAAGTTATGCAGCCACAAGAAGAACACACCTGATGCTGAAGTAGCAAGTGGTGTTTTATGAACACAGAACATCCTGTATGATCTGAAGGGCACTAAAATCCAATCTTATGTCTTTAAATGAGCATCCAAATTTGGTGAATTTTTTTGACCTTAATCTCTGTCAGTTCTCCATCTGTAAAACAGAGATAATACCACATCCCTCACTGGGGCTTTGCGGAGATAAATTTAATTTAAAACCTGTGTAGCACTTGGATACAGTAGTGATGAGCAGCACAGAAAAGCCTATGAGGAAATTAATAATTCTGATGTCTGAGCAGGGTCTGAACAACATGCTGTAAATAAGGCTTAGGGCCACATATCAAACACTGAGGATAAAACATCTCAAATTGCTGCTCATTAATTGAGCACTGTCCATCTTGTGCACTGAGCAAGGAAGAAGTTCTGGAAAAGTGTTATGTGTTACCTAATTGAAATTAATTCATCAGAATGCACATGCATTAGAGAAACTGAATTTCTGTTGCAATGCCAGTCTTAACACTCCCTTCTCATGACAGCTTGATTTTGCATTTAATAATGTTCCCTTTATGAAGTTTGTACGTGTAACATTTATATTAAAAAAGAATGAATTACAATCTCATTGTGAATCTCTGATTTCCATGCACAAGTAGTAACAAAAGAAATCTTGGCTTAAAAAAAAATTTATTAGAAAAATAAAACGCCACACTTGCCTAGGCTTGGTAAATTCCACTGAACTTCCTCTTCAGTTGCTCAAAATGGTACAAGAGTTACTTCTGTTCACACCTACTGTGCATTGCCATAAGACACTTGGGAAGGGAAAACATACCAGGGCACTTTCAATTTTAATCCAAGGCATTAAATTTTAATTCTCAACAACAACAGCAGATGACATGCTCCCCTTGCTAGTTCCTGTGGAAGTAAATCACACAGAAATTGAGCTAGAACTTGGGAATCACAGAGTAACAGCATCTCCCCAACATGCTCTCCAGTGCCTTCTTCCTCATCCAAAAAAGCGCCCTCTGCTCTTTCAGAAGGACGTGATGGTGCTTTTCTGGTGACAATCTCCTGCTCCAGACTGCACAAACACACTCAAGGCAATGGATAGCATTGTGACTGCCCTGGGAGAGCACAGCCCTGCCAGAAAGAGCCCTCCACAAACAGCTCTGCCATCTGACCAAGCCAGGAGACTCCAGGAACATGGACAGTTTCCAGGCCTGATCTCATTCTGCTGACATCTAAGTTGCTCCTTAAAAGCCAGAAGAGTTGTACCCAGAAATAGAAGATCAAATCCAGACCCTGCAATTTTCACCTCAAAAAGTTTTCTAGAACTCAAGTACTAAAATAGATAGCATAACAGATAGTATTCAAATTAAAATTAATTTTGTTAATACAAAATAATATTAAAAAATAAAGTAGATTTTCCAAAGACTACTTGTACAAACCCTTAAGAAAATAATACTCCCATTTAATTAATATCATCTCTGTAATATCTTCTAATAATATCATCTATGTATGATCAGTGCTCTTAAACATCCCCATGAGAAGTAACACCTGTTATATTCCAGTTAAAATATCTGTCTTCAGATAGTAATTAGCAGACATTTTTTGTTCAAATCAACAACAAATTCATTATAAATTGTGAAAAAATCTTTCATAATATAACAAATCTATAGGAATATGAAGCCAGAAGGTTTTCTACCTAGAATATGCCATCTTCTCAAAAAGGCCAACATCTTTTAAATACTTAATTAGTATTCAAATCAAATTTACATAGTGATATGCCACATCCTCAACTAGTGATGAAGACAAACACCTCTGTGTGTTATCAATACCTGCAATGGTAGTGATTTCTGTTTCACTTTGTTTACAGAAGGTCTCCAGAGATTTTCACACTGTTGTGCATAATGTCAGAGGGGTTTTTAGCTTTTAACTAGTTCATTGTTGATATAAGTCAGGACATTACAGTTCCAACAGCAAAATATTTGGTACTTGCTCAAAGCTTGAGATATGCCCTAAAATAACTGTATTTGTCTTTAGCAAATACTACATTTGAGTTTTGAACAAAACTGCTGACAGAGGCTGATGAAAATTACTCCAAGCTTGATATGAATTGACAGATGTGATTCCTAGCAAGGGATTTCTTTGGAAATTTTCTAATTTTCTTTCACTAATTTAGAAAAGTTTCATTTAAAATCTGATAGAATGTACTGAAGTACAGATTCATACAATATCCAGTCATACAAAGTGAAGGGAAAATACAGCTGAGATACCTAAGCTCTGGCTTCTTGAAATGGTAAAAAGTTAGCCAGAAACCAGAAATCTTTTAAATTATCTAACATTTCCTAGCAAAAGGAAACAGAGAACAATAACCTATAATTTAATCACACAAGTAATAAAATGGACCCACATTTCTCACTTCATGAGCTTTTGGGAAAAAAGAAAAGGGGAAAATGATTCCAAAGAAACCTTTCTCACGTTTTCTGTCTATTGAAGAAGTATTTAATTGCCAAGAAACCAAATTCCAGTAAACAGCAACAAATACAGAAGCATAAAAACACTGCTATGAAAGCACTATGGAAATCTTAATGTATTTCAAGGGTATGACTTGTAAAAACTTTAAAATTTCACACACAGATGTCATTGTCTGCCAGAAAATTGCCTTTTCCGATTACGAAGTGGTATGAAATTAAAAAATTTCATCATTAATCATCAAAAAAATTAAAAAGGCAAATTAGCCAAAATAAATAAAAGTCCCATATCTTCAGACTTGACTCACTATTTTCTCTTTCTGACACCAATGTAATCAGCTAAACTGTGCATTTTTCTCTTCCCCCAGCATCAGAAGATCAGAAAATTGAAGGTGAAGAGAGAAGGAGTAGCTCATTCTATTAGAACTCCTATGCAGTCTAGAAAATGTTTACTGGAAGGGCGATCTACGAGCACCAACTCCGACCTTGGGATGACAGTGTGGCTGAGGCAAACACTTGATCATTTCAACCATGGATTTGGGCTGCTGAATCTCCAGGGGTGGACATTCCACAACTAACCCCAGAAACAATATTCTTCAATATGTAGGGGAAAAAACATAAATTATGAATGAACACTGAAGAAGAAAATCCTTAGGTTTCTACCAAAAACATCACAAGCTTTATGGGGCAGCAGACTCTTATCTTAGATATGTATTACGTCCTTAAACTTGTCAGATGGAAAGAGAAATTCAACAGCTACACAGTTAATGTACACAATTACTAAGTGTTCCAGTTCCACAGCCCATATATTCCAAGCTGTGACTCACCTGTGTTAACCTTCAAGAATGAAATGTTGGGCCTTGCTCTTTTAAGGTGTGGGACTAATACTCTGCAATTCATTGTTTGACTGAAGAATGTGTACAGGTTGCCATAGCAATGGCTAATTCATACTCCTACAGCTGAATATTTTACTCAAAAATATTACTTTTACAAAGGACTTTGATTTCCATCTCTTCAGAATGTACAGCACAGGATACTGCAGCTGTTGCATTTGCTCAGGTGCAGTCAGTCAGTTTGTGCCTGTGCCCTGGACATTTGCACTTTTAAAGCAGGCCAAGGGGCTTTGGGGACTCACTGCATTCCTGATAACAGCTACTCTGTGGAACCAGCAATTTGGGATGAAGAATCTCAGCTGAAGAGTCTCAGCTGAAGAAGTCACACCATCTCACAAGCAGTCCCTGAAGCAATTGCATCCCTTGCAATGTGATTTCAAACCCAAAGCAGTGTGAGGAGCAGCCACATTCTCCTGATGAACACCTGCAGTTCTGTGCATGGGGTAAACAGTGCAATGACCCCATTTTGCAGGAGATTCACCTTCTGAAAGGAAGGATCCTGCTTGTGGCTATCTTGTGCCTACTCAGGTGGATAAGTGACTTTGTTTACTGAGCAGGGTAATTTTTTTTAATCCTGCAATTTCTATATGTCCATAGGGAACGGCTTGCTAAATTTGGAACAAGGGTATTTATACAGAGAAGAAATATGTATGATGAATTATTCAGAGCATCATAGTCCATGGGAGAATTCTGAAGACAAATCAGAGCATATTAGTAGTGTGTCATTTATTTTATGCACATTTGCTGCACACATACATTTATGCCTACACCCACTCAACAACAAAGGAAAAAAGGCAGTTCTATTGCATGGTATGTCATTATTTCTGAGTTGGAGAGGAACCTCGGTAAGCACATTCCTCCAGGTATTTGCAATGCCCTTTATCCTTCCCACACACTGGCATTCCCATCCCTACTGAGCACACACAGCCAAACATCCTTGGCTACAGAGGAAACAAGCCATGGCAGCAGGAGGCAGAGCTGCTATTTTCTCAAGTTCAGAATGAAGAATTTACCCACCCCAGTGCAGGGTGTTCAGGGAAGAGACAGAAGACAGAGACAGAGGGATCTGGACTGAGCAATCCCTTATTCCACAAGCAGATCTTGCTAATACAGTACTATATGAACAACCAGCTCTTCCCCAGAGGCCACCCTGTCCCCCAACCAAGGTATGGAATCTGACATGACAAATATTGATTCCCCAGAGGAATTTATTTTCCAAACACAAGTGAAGTATTATCTCAAATCTGCAATCAAACTACAGCAGCAGTTTGCATTTGAAGACATTTAAAACTATTACACTGCAGAGCATATAATATGTAAACACTCAGGACAGCCTAAGTGCAATATGTATTTACTTGCAGTCCTTGAGTGTACTAGATGTAAGTGTTGTCATATTTAATTATTTCTGAATCAACACAGGTTTAAATTAATTTCTCGTTTTATTGTGGTTTAATTTACTAAAGGCACAATCCAAAGCCTTTTCACAGGAAGGAAAAATTCCCATAACACTAGAATTGACTTAAAATATCTTCTCAGAAATGGTATTTATCACATGAATATTGTAGGTCAAGTCTTCCTGCGGTTGTTTAGTGCCCCTTCACTTACAGAAAGTTAATGTAGGTAATTTTTCTATAATTTATTTTACTATTTGAAAGAACTTACAGCCTGTATGCCCATTTCATCAGTCAGCGGTATGGATCTCCCAGATGTGAAACTTGTATTTGACCCATATTTAACTGACTTTAATAACATCAAGTAACCCAAACTTGAAGAGGAATAAAAAGTGGATTATAAATGGGTACGCCTAATCCACTCGAGAACGCTCAAGATTCATCCTATTATTTCATATCAAAACAATAATATGAAATAATATGGAAACTGGAAAATGTATTTCTTAAGTGTATATACAGTACTTTGACATTTCTCTGATGACTTAAGTACATCTACTACTAATCCCTTTCTAATTTATTCCATTAACACATTGTCTATTTGCACAATTTATTTGAGCCACCTACTCAGGGCAAAGAGTGATTTCTGCAATCAAAGGTAACCCTAAGATGATACAAGTTAATTTTCTGTGTCATTCGATTAACTTCTAGTAGTTCATATACCTTTTTTATCGTTACAATGAGCCCATTTTATGTTGCTTTATAAGTGTTCATATACAAGAGCAAAAACAAACCAAAGCAAAATTTTTGCTTTTATAAGTATCAGTTGGAGAAAAAAAAATTCAAGAAAAGCTCTAAATCCAAAAACTTGCTATGCTCAAATGTCCTTTTGTATCAAGAGGATTTAGGAACTGTTTCTTCTCAGGCAAATATTCAAGTGAGGAGGGAGAATAATACAATGATTGTGTTTACCAAGCTTAAACTCACAATTGTGGATGGTATTGTTTCAGTATTCAATCTATCAACTTCCACCTCAAAAATCTCTATTCCAGATGAGAGCACTTGAACACTTTATCTAACAGATGTGTCTTCTCACAAACAAATTTCTAGACTTCCAGATTGATCAACCAATCCTAGACTAAAAAAAGAAAGGAACGTGATGGCACAGTTCTTGGAAGAACATTGAGAACACATCACCACCTTGCCTTTGCTTCCCCCTTCTTCAAAACTGTAAGATCAAGGTGTACAAAATAAAACTCCCCACAATGCAAGAGAACAAAGTGAAATGACAGCAAACTAAGCAAACCTTCAATAAACTTTGCAATTATGGAAATCCGAATATAAAATTCTTGTGAATTGTTCACTGCAGAAGTCATCCGAGAAGAAGTGATTTGGGTTCTATAAAGTTGGGCACTGTTTAAGAACAAGTTCCAAGCTCATGGATAGTCATAACTCAAACAGAAATTAGGTCATTTCGATTAAAAAAACAAAACAAAACAAAACAAAACAAAACAAAACAAAACAAAACAACCAATATGATTTAGATGAGTAGTGAAAGGCACAGAATGAATGAAGGAATATAAAGCCATTCCCAGTGATGCATATGAGTCAGGACTAAGCAATTGCATAGCTGATCAAGGGAAAAAGAAAAATATAAAGAAAATGGACAGCAGAGGACACTAAGAGAGATTTCATTAAGAACACAGAATTTATAACTGTGCTGTATATCTGCATGGCTTGTGGCAGAAGTATTAATAGAAAAAAATAATACAGGAAAAAGACAAAGGTATTCACTAAGTATTAGTCTTCAGGAAAAAGTGAGATGATGCCATTGCAGGGTGAGTGCTTTCTATAACAATTATTAGAAAGAGAAAGTTAATTAACAGTTGTTGAAATGAAACAGATTTGGATAATTTGCATCCCAAAATTTTGAGACAGCTAGCCAAGCAGCAACAAGAGTGTCAAAAAGAGATTACATTGCTAAGTTTTAAAAAACAAACAAGCAAAACCAATATCCATAAATTGGGCAAGTTAGACAAAATACTGGATTGGTTGATATATGACTTTACTAATAAGCAAGAAAAATGAGGTAAAATTAATGCCTTTGAGATGGATTTATGGGAAATAAAGTTAGCTACCTGGAATTCACCCTTTATTTTATTCTTTCTTTAAATGCATTAGAAGGCTTGACTGATGAAACAGGATACATCTTCAAAACAATACATATTGTTTAAAAAAACAACAGTACAGGACATTTTCATTGAGAATTAGAACAATTCAACATGACATACACAAAATACATTTTTTTCAATCACTAATAAACACTAATAAATAACTATAAATTAGAATAATCTGGGTTTAGATGAACACTGCAGAATTTGGCATTTAACTCCATACTGACATTGTTACTGGTATTTAAAAGGAAATTCAAATCATTGCAGATAAGGCTTTTGCATAACAGACTGAAGAATGCTCTGAGAGAGAGTAGAACACAAAATGCTAAGCAAGACTTGACTGAGAAAGCTGAGCAAAGAGAATCAGAGGCTGTGCTAAACAGCAAGTTATCAATATTGCCATATTTGAACATCAAGAACGTACACTGAGAATTGGGTGTTTAGAAGAGCTCTGGAGTCACTGGGATCAATTTAGGAGACTTTGCAGCAGAGGTTCAGCCTCATCACTGGACATGCACACGGAGAAGTCCCAAGCACACAAATGGATGTTAAATTACTTTCTGCACTTGGCACTGGTGCAGCCAGAGCTGGAATAAGGCCTCATGCAAGGACTTATATATATATATTTTTTTTTTATCAGGCAAAAACATTGGAGAAAATTCAAGCAAGACAAACACAACAAATCAATTAGAAAATGTACTTTGCCAAAGGGCACAGAACTCCATCTATCTCTCCTCTTGAAGGGGAAGCTTGAGGAGTGTCTTGAGTGCACAAGTAGCTACAAGGCATACAGGGCTTACCAATTTAGAAACAAAAAGGTACAAAAGCTTCTATTGGTGGAAAATAACAACTATTAAAAGAGATTAGCTCAGAAATAAAGCGCATGTTTTGTTTGGTACATTTCACTTAAGGATAACTTTTTATTTGAACAAATTACCCAGATCAGGATCTTTCATCAAGAGTATTTTTTAACAAATAAGGATAGGATGATCTGAAATTCAAACATCAATTTATTTGGGAAGTCACATGGTTTTGCCCAGTGACCGTGGAAGGCACTCTAAGGCAACTACACTAGTGCTAGCCCCTTGGAACTAGGAATTAGTTCCTTTAAGGAATCTTACTGCTGCACATTACAGGATCACAAACATTGTGGTGCTTTTTGTGTCATGATAATGATCATTGAGCAGATAGTGTGGTAGGGGACTGAGTAAATGAGGTAATTTGTAATTAAAATTAAGTGTAAGTTTAATTTTTACTACACCTTTGATTCTGTTATGAATTCTGGTCCAGTGCTTACATAATAACCCATATTAATCAACATTATCTTTGTACCTTTTTAAAAACTTGGTATGCAGCCTCTTTTCTAAGCGCCAAAAAAGTCAGCCATCACGAACAGAAAAACAGTCATTTACATTTACTTTCTAAATGTAACTTAAAGTGTTTAGGATGACTTTCGGAAGGCTGGTTGTCACTAATCACACATATGTTTCTATTTGCAGTCAGGTAGAAAACTAAAGTTTAAATTCACAGTAAACCAAGCACAATATTTTCACTTGCAAACAAGTAAACAAACATTTGGCTTTTTCTCTCTGCAGTCCCTTATTCCAAAATTGTTTAGCTTGAACTGGGCAAAGCTAAATCAAGAGAAAACAAGGCAGATGGTTAAATGTCTGTATGGTCTGGAACTCCATCAGCTTCCAGCTACCAGACTACCACAAGGCAGAACAGCTCATAGCCAGCACCAAAAGAAGTAACCCTTGGAGAGTTCTGTGAACCAGCACATGGAAGAGTGGCCTTTTGTGACCAGTAGTCTTTTCCAAGATGAGATTCCTGCTGAAATTCATATAACATAGCTCTAAATTTTCAGAGCAATTCAGCTGCCACTACGATACGTGTCTATGTCTGATTTATTCAGAAATACACACATGCACCGGTTTTCTTTGTTTTTTAAAGAAGAAGCCGGGGGACAGCAGAAGTGGGGGAAGGTTATTCCCGTTGCAGACAACACTCAAAAGGGTGTTGAAATTTCTGATGAATTTCAATGCTATCTAAAATATAAGCACTACTCTAAACAAAAAACCTTTGAAAATTTTAGGGAAGGACAACTCAGAACAACCAGTTAAATGCAGCCCTTTTTTTGGATCCTTAATGTAGATTAAAGCTGTATGATTCGAGGGGAGGAAAAACAATAAAAGTGTACTTCCTCCAATTTCTGAAATGCATATCCACATCCCACAGGGCTGGTGCAAGGCCTGTCAAAAGTCTACTAAAGGTCTCCTGGAATCCCAAGAAAAAGTTCTTCTGCAACTTCCTGCAAAGTTCTGCTAGCACATTCTAACCACATCCTGACTCTAGTTCAGATGAAAGGTGGATGCAATTCTTACAGACCTGTCTAATCCAATGCATTCCAAGGAAAGTCTAACAACTATAATAGGAAAATCAAGTTTCACAAAAGAAAATTAACCTGCATACCAAGTCCAGCTAATTTCACCTGAGAGGAACTCTTCCAACAAGAAAGACAGTTTTAAAAAGAGGCTATTTCCTCCAAATAACCCAAACCTTTTTGACAAACTGTAAAATTCAGTTTAGAGGTTACTTACATGGGAGTAATTTCTCTGATTCCAGAAATGCAGCCATCTTTGGGATAAGGTACAGCAGTTACACCACCAATCCAGAATATTGCCCATATTTTCAGCTAGCAGGGATGAGCAGTAACATAGAAACTTCTGGGCCCCAAACCCCTTCAAGGGGTACCAGAAGTACCACTACCAAATCTCTGGCAAGAAACCAGCACTTAGCAGACTGCAGATTTTCTTATTATCTACATGTCTCTGTTTTCCCCTTCCCACAGCTCCCAGCCTTAGGTTTTGGAGGGAAAAGTAAATATTTTTCTAGTGCAGAGCCATCCCCATCAGAATGCTTGTGTGGATCATTCTTTCTTTACGCTCCTTTCACTCGGATGTGGAGACCAGGAAGTATTTTCTCAGCACTACAGCAAAACGAAGATCCTAAAATCAGGAATGCTAGGCAGCAGCTCCAGCATGAAGAACGAAAACGATCTGGCCACGTAATTTCAAAAGCTGAAGAATGGACTCATAAACAGAAGCCCAAGAATACCAAATACCACTTGAGTGAAAATAAGGGAGCCTCTCAGAGCCAGAAAAAAAAGCTTTGCCCACATTTAGCAGGTGAAACAGCAAAGATTTCTAACACAAACATAGACACACCCACAAAGCCCACACTCCTTCAGAATTTACAATTGGACTTTATTAGCCTCCCACTCTAATGATTCCAGAGTCAGGATAAGAAAGGCTCTTATTTATTCACTTTGCCCGAAGAGAAGCATTTTAATGGTTACAGTGTTGTACACATACCTCTGCTCAGGGCACCTCTTCATTTGCTTAAAAACAGAAGTCATGTTAAAATGCAGCAGAATTTTTACTACAGGAAAGAACATTAAAATAACTGTCTCAGCAGGAGGCCCTGTAGTCTTTAGGGATTGAAAAACAAAGAAAAGAAAAGAACTCAGAAACCTTAGAGTTGGTATTGTGGCCTCTTGGAAAGAGGTTTAAAAGATCAAGAGCAAACAGATCAGCAGCCCTTCTGGCAAGGCTGGAACCGTGCTCTTATCTATGAAGAGGCAAGAACAAAAACCAGTAAGAAAGGCTAAAGAGTGAGCTTTACTTGATTTAGATTTCTCCACTACTAAAAATTAGACAGGTACAACGTTCTTTAATGGGGAAGATAAAATTCTAATTATTGAAATTTTAAAATTTAAATATATTGGACCCAAGCCTTGGGTCCAGAACTGGAGTTTAGGATTTTTCAGTGTAAAATAGGGGAAATCATTGATCTTAATATTCATCCCAGTATGAGGTGAACACAGACCAACTACAGCAGCACTGAAAAGAAATGGCTCTTTAATTTTTAATGCAATTGTGTGGATACGGGGTCATGTGCACTGAGAGGCGCACAGTTCTGGATTTTCTTACAGCTGATATACTCACAGGTCAGAGCAAATTCTCTGGGGACTGGAAACTGCTGATAGTTAAAGACTTGGACCTAGTGTTTTTTCACACAATTACCAGCTCAGTGATACTAAAACACAATCACTGTGCAAAGCATTTTTTTTGCATCTAAAGGGTAAAGGAGGTTTGCTTCCACTGTGTAGAGGAGATTGACACAAGATTGTTACTGGTTTACTTTCCCCCCCAAAATTACGAAATAATGTGATAATGAACACTGAGCAAGGTACTAATGTACATACATGACACAAACAGAAAACCTATGGGGAATTCAATAGGCCAAGAAGAGGAGGAAATCCACCCTGACACAAATTGGTTAAGAGTAAAGAGACAAACCGTGCACATGATTTATTCTTCGATACCTTCTGCTGCAGTATTTTTGGGGCACATCAAAGAACAATATAGGATGATGTTGACAAGCTCTCTCACATATAAAAATTTCATTATAGAGTGTTCAAGGCATCCCTCTGTATGAGAAAAAGGAATTCATAGGAGTTGACTCTTTTCCTGTCCTGAGGAAACACCTCATCCTCATGGTGACTTTATTGGGTTTGTGTGGCCAGGTTTTGGTAAAAGGAGGCTACAGGGGTGGCTTCTGTGAGAAGCTGCCAGAAGCTTCCTCATGTCCAGTGGAGCCAATTCCTGCAGCTCCAGGGTGGATCCACCACTGGCCAAGGCTGACCCCATTAACAACAGGGGTAGGGCCTCTGGGAAAACAGATTTAAGGAGGGGAGGAGGGGTGGGAAAGCCTGACACTAAATACTCTTGCCAGTTTTTTTTTTCCTGAAGGCTGCAGATGTAAAATATGATGAAAATCTGATAAATGGGACAAGAAGGTCAGCACACCACTATGTCACACTTGCAACTATTTTACGTTGTAATAAGTTTTTAAATGGTTCTTGTAAACACTTTATTTTCTTCTGCTAAGTTTTCAGCACTAACTTTTACAGAGATGCCTTCACTCAATGTCTTCTCTTATAGAATCACACTGAAACAAGTTTTATTTTCTCATCAGTGAGAAGTGCAGAGTTCCTTTCCTTCCTGTAGTTATAGCAGCTGGATAGCCTGAGTTGGCCGAGGTGCACCCTCCTAATTTCCATTAGGAGGAAGTTTCAATTCAGTGTAAAACTCTTGCTTGTTTCCAGAGCTAAACTGCTGCACTCTGTCCTGTCTTAATTATGCAGCTGCCAAAGTCTGCCTCAGGAATGACTGCACCTTGGAAACCCAGCAGAACTACTGATGCATTTCACACACAACACAGACTTTGGAGTCTTCAGAAGGCATGGCACTGCATTGCTGGGCCTCATGCAAAATCGAGCACTCTCAGTTATTTTTAATAGACATGGATGAAATTGCAAAATGAGAATATGTAATAAAACCAAGAGACAAAATTATCCTCTCAGTCCTTCCACAAGCAAAATGAATTAGAGCTGTATTTGATTTACAGAAGTAAATTTACCTAGAATTTGACCCAAAATTCATATGGAAGATAACCAGTATGAGAGCTTTGCCAGGAAAAGCTGCCAACAGTGCATCAAGAGTTTTAAACAGAGGCTGCTACCTACTGCTGCTTTTCCAGCCTAGAAAAAGAAACTGCTTACCAGATGCTGAAATCTTCAGTAGAAAAGAATCTATCATTCTCTTCTCATTACTGCACTGCACATGAAAAGTACCTTCCTTTGACTTCAGTGTAGTCAGATGACTACAGACTAGAAAGGGGAGAAACAGTCCCTATGTTTTATTAAACACTTTAAAAATTGATACAAAGAGTGCTCCAGTAAGAATGGCTGACAGCTTTGATTAACATAGCTACATTTCCTTCCTATTCCTGTATCACACCATTGTAATTTAACAAATAAATAAAACCTTCTTCATAAAGTTCAGGAAAGTTCTAAAAAACAGCTATTTGTAAATTCAAAGCAAACAGGAAATAAACCCAAAACCTCACTCCCCACAAGTCATGCTACATAAAGTGGAAGGGTCTATACCCAGGAAGAAGCCCCTGCTTGTATTGTGCAATTAAATATCATTACATTAAGTTCCCAAACAAGCATCCAGAGTCATGGAACATGATATCCAGACAAAAAAAAGCAATGTGACCTCTGCCTCAGACCTGCAACAGATAGACCTGGGGATACACAGAGAGAAGTGGAAGGGAACACAAAACTTTAGACAACACCACAGCTTGTTTTCCTTCAAAGGCTACAGAGCATCCCCAATATTCCCATGTGACATCAAACAAGGTTTCTCATGTGGTAACAGAATCATCTTGTCTTAACACCATCCAGGCCTATTTAAGTCACATTTTCTGTTGTTATTTTTCTTCTTTTTATTAAAGTAGGCAAGAGCAAACAGCTTTATAATCATATTACCTAGTCTCAGTCAACTCTTCGCCAATGTAACAATATAGTATAGTGGTGTATATTAAAGTTCAAAAGTTGGACACCAAAGCAAAACTGGTTGAGGAGAAATATTTATAATCTTTAAATCAAGCTGCAGGAAAAGAAGTGATGAAGGATTCTGGCTGACTGTCGGGGCAGTGGGGCACAAAAGGAGACAGCATCATTTAAATCCTTCAAACTTCTTTTTTAACTTTTAAAAAGTCTGTGTTTGACACAAATAAAATAACCACCCTCATGTATATATAAATATTGGCCGTGACAGCACTACTTGTGGAGTCCAAGCGCCAGGGCATGTGCATGCTGCCATGCTCCCAGCACTGGAAATGTTCTGCTTTTGAGGACAGAAATTTCCTCTTTTACTTAGTGACAACTATTAGTAGGTAGTCAAATTCATTTTAGTAGGATTACTTCCAGGCTTACCAACATACTGACTGTGTGCACCTTTGTCTACTCTCTGCAGCATCCTGGCAGTACCAGAGCACAACCAAGATTTGATTTTCCTGAGCTCTTCTGGAAGCAATTTGGGAGAGAATAAAAAATACCACAGAAAATACAGCAAAAGCTAAGGCAAAAACTGAAAAGGCTAAGGGAGACTCTACAAAGTGCAGGGTCTTTTAGATTTTATGCTCAAACTGACTTGGAGTTATGGAATCCTTTTAATTTATGCTTCTGCCATTGATGTAGCTGTTAACTGAATGTGTCACTGACCTTGGCTGGATGACAGAGGTAATCATTTCCCAAGGATAAATTGCCCTTGAACAGTTCTTTATTATCAGGGAGGCCTATGATTTCTTTTAAAGACTGGCCGTGCCTCTATTCTTCTGCTTTGTTTATTTTGATAAAGCAAGTGTCTCTCATTATTAAGGAACATGGTAAAAATCTATTCTATTTCCAGCTTGTTGCACCCCAGAGTACAGGTTATATTCAAGTGTTTTCCTGAAAGAGACCTGTATGAACATTAATGAGAATTATTGGACACTGAACACTTCAGTAAAGTGCATTCAACTCACAGGAACAGTAGGAGGTTTAGTCATAGAATTTTTAATTTTTTGTTTTAAGTCTGGCCAAAAAGTGAAAGTATTAAGCAATCAAGCCCAGCTTATTCCATGCCTAGAAAACTGTGGTAGACCTTATCAACCCTGTGATCTTTCATCATGAGGTAAAACTTATTTTTGATACCAATTAGCCTCTGGATGCCTCAAAATGGGAAGAATCTCCCTGTGGAAATTGTGTCCTTTGGTCACAAAGGACGAGAAGATTTCCCAGTATTACCATTTCACATTTGTCACTTTATGATCCTCCTCACACCACTGATCTTTGAATAACAAAACACAGACCAAAAAAACCCTACTTTTTCCCATCTCTCCTTCTTAGAATGAAATCTGCTTTTACCCATCTCTATGATTTTATTCTTTCTTGCCTTTTCTTTAGCAATAACAAGGAAGGAATACCTTACATTAGTTTTGTAAATTTTAGTATGCAGGTTGCTCAATATTATATGCAAATACTTCATAATATATTTATATCCTCCCCTTAAAGTTCGCCAGTCTCAAAGGGGTTGAGGCAAAAGGTTCTTAGGAAACAATAACTGATGCCAAGTATTGCCAGTCCTTAGTATTCAGACTCTCACTGTAAGGGAGAAAGGTTTTTTCTGATGATCATTTTACTTAATGATCTTTACCCAAAGAGCTCTCCATGGACTCATCTCCTATTTCAAAGCAGAGCTCCATGCATTCAAACCATTCCCCATTCCCAGCGTCTTAATCCTGGATGCACGCATTTCAGCACTCCAGCCAGGAGACTGCCCCACTACATCTTTGCTCTACCAGCCAGACCAAGCTCCTGCAATTCTGCACAAACTTCCAATTCCTCCAGTTTCCTCCCCTTGCTGTGTGCTTTCATGTATCAGTAATTAGAAATAGTATGTCAAATCCAAATTTGTTAGTCGTTGTCAACTGCTTTAAAGTCTGTACCTGCTCAGACATTCAAATCAATCTTCCGGAACTGACAAAGTTATTGCTTTTCAAACTGAAAAATTCTTATTTTATAACCTTGTAGGGTCATGGTCAATTGATGGCTATCATAGAATACTACCTGCAAGCCTGTACTTTATAAGACCTGAGACACAAATTGCTTGATGCTGCCTAGTGCAAGCAGCAATAATCAAAAACACAAATAGCAAATTTATTTTAAAATTGCCATTATTTATACAGTAAACACAGCTCACTCTTGTATATAAACATTTACAAGTGAAACTTCTCATCCTGGACAGTAATTTTAGCAAGCTCTCCAATATAATTTGCTTGTCTTTTAATGAAATTTAACTGCTAGGAGTAAGGAGCTACAAGCTGACCCCAGGCTGCCACAAAGTGCAAGCCCTCACTCTCCTGACTGTGGACTGAAATTCAAGGTGAGCTGCTCAGAGCTGATCCATTGTTTCCACTGGGAGATAAATGAGGTTCCCAGGAGAGGGACTGAAGTGACTCCTTAGCAACAACTCATTCTCACACTTGACATTCTTTAAAGGATTCCAAATTTACACACAAGAGGAAGAATTTCTGTTATAAACTCCTGACCCAGGAATCTCTCTACCTTGATTATTGTTTGAGAAGGAAAAGAAAAATACCACCACCTTGTCTATAGCAACAGGTGAAAGGAAGACAAAGGATAGACACTACTAGTTTAAAACTCACCACCAACAAGTACCAAATAAATGCACAACAGAAAGTTCTTGCTATACTTTCAAAATATTCTGATACAAATTAATTCTAAACAAATAAAATCATTCAAGTTGAGGATACTTTTACTAGTATTTTGCAACTTGGGCTATGTATGTTGCCAAATAAAGTGTATTTCTTTAATTTCCCTCATTTTTCTGAGATAATGATTTAAGAACACAGTCATTACTTAAAGTACATTGTGAATTAAATTTTGTAAACTTTCTATTTAATGGAGAAAATAAACCACTCAGATTTCAGAAAATGCTTTTGCTTCTAAAATACTTCAGAGTTCTGATTCTGCTCGGCCCCCAACTGAACTGGATCACCTACTGCATCATCCAATTCCTTGTTTTCAGAAATATAAAAGTGCTACCAATGTTAGCAGGCTTCAGCAACACAATAAACTTGGCCACTGTACTCACAGTGAAGTGCAGAAGTTGCATTAATGCAAAGATAAATTATGGACTCAGCATAACTAGTGAGGGCACAAACATCAACAAAATCACCAAACAGGAAAATTAGAACAAGAACATTAACCTGTCTGTACTTCACAAATTTTTCATGGTTTTGAGATTTATTTTTAAAAATGCAATAGAATTTTCTATGGCATTTTCAAAGAACTTTATGGATACTACATTTTAACCTGTAGGGTAAAACACTTTGGAAAATGAAGAAGAAGTTAAAAGATTTTAAAGAATTCCAGAACATTTACTTTCAGTAGCTACTATTATCCACATTATAATGTCAAATCCATTATCTGGAATTGAAGTTAAATCTCACGTATCTACTGAGCAGCCCAAGAAGAAATATCAGACTATTTCAATATTGGAATACTTCAGTTCATAAATGTTTAATATTGATAATTTCTGGTATGTCCATTTCACACTTCTAATTGAAAGACTCATTTTTTCAGGATGGCCTTATTCAGGACAGCTTTGATGAAATTCAAAAAGCTCTTACTTTCCAAGTGGTCATCTCTATTTCCAGGACAAATTCTCAAAAATAAATTAGCAAAATTCCCTTTGATGTCTGCTGAAGGAAAAGCAAGTTTTGTATAAGTAATTAGCACAGGACCAACAACAGAGGCCCTGAAAGTGGTAGGTCCTCTGAAAAAGCCCTTTCTGAGCCCTCCAGAGGGCAGAACTGCCAGACTAGATGTCTTTCAATATTAAGCTTCATATTCCCTGGGAAACCAAGTGCAAAATAACCTTACAATGTTAATGAAATGCTGAGATAGAATAACAAGTATTCAGATGTAGCTAATATTAATCTTTCTCCTATGTAAACCATGGCTCCACTGCTCTGATACAGCACTTCTCAATTCCTTTTTTTTAAATACAAACACTGATGTCTTTTTGCAAAGTTAAAAATCAATATTGTCTAAGGACCCTGAGCCTAAGCAGTTAATACTTCAGCTAAAAATGAACAAACCTCCTGACACACAGTGACATAGACCCTCTTCACACAGTGGAGCTCTGTAGGTATTTTATCATTCATTCATCAAAGTGCAGGTGAAAATTTTTCCCTCCACTACAATCTGTTTGGAAATTAGGAAAATGATGCAACATAAAGACAAGTGCTCTTCTGAAAGCAAAAATACCAACACCAAAACAATAAAGTAAGAGAGAAATCTAACTTGCTTTGGGAAAGATCTGATTTTACCAATTTGACTACAAAACCTTGACACGTGGAAAAAATACTTTACACTGAGAATGCTACCAGGCAGCAGGTGATTGACCTGTCACATGAGAACAGCCACCATGGAGGATGAAGACGTTGTGTTTTGCACATGGACTCTTTAGCTTGGGAAAAGCAGACAGCTAGATGCTCCCAAAGAGAAGCAGTAATCTCAGAAGAAGTGATCCAGGGGGAAAAAAAAAAATTAAGCAAGATCTTGGCTGGAGAAATTACTGTGGAAGCAAGGGAAGAGCCTAGAGATCAGACAGAGACATGGATATGAATGAATGCCAGGGATTTGGACCAGGAATGCTCAGGACCATTAACTGCAGGCAGTGGTGCAACCCAAACCAGCTCAACTTTCATCCAACCTTCCCAGGGCAGCAGCGATGTTCCAGCTGGGAAGGGAAGCCAGGAACAGTGAACACAGCAGAAAGCAAGATGGATAAACCAGGAAGAAGGGTAAATCTCCAGTTTTGTTTTAAATTAAATTCCTAAACTAACTACACTTGCCCTGGTTAATGCACATACTCTGTGAGTCTGCAGCCACAGCAGATAAAAAGAAATTGCAGTTTTGTTTCCAGAGAAGCAAACATGAAGCCTAATAAATCTAACCATGACACTGAATTGAATAAACTTGCTGTTGACCAGTCAGTACCCTTTCCATGATTCCCCTTAATGTCTGACTTTTCAAATCTTGATTTGCAGGTTCATGTGGCTTAACAGAGAGCGTACATGTTTCAACAGCAACAATCTTCATTCTGCTTATTAGAGTAGAAAAAGCAGGATGGAAAAACAAAGAAATTTCAGTTAAGTGAACAAAATCCTGAATCAATTGAAGTACAACTTCAGCTCAGTTACACGGTAGAGTCTGTAAGAACCAAGGGAAAAGCAGAGGCAGAGGTTTCAACATTTTATCCACCTCCCCCTCAAACATATAATTTTCATGTGAAGAAACTGAAATCCCCAGGCTACTGCAACTCTTCTCTAAGATGAAAAACAAGGAGTGATCAAGGAGCAAGTGATAAAGAATTAAAATATCTGATGTCACGCCTTGCTAACTCCATTGAGGGACGGCCAGTGTCAGAAGCAAACTGATGAGTGGTGCTGAGGAAAGAACCATTAAGATCCTGGGCTCATACCAAGTGCTGCTGCATATTCCTCTGGATGGAAGATGTGAGGTATCATGGGCATGGGCAGGACACATTATTACTCTAAGCAAAGCATTAATAGAGCATCTAGCTAATAGCCTGCAGCAGTTTGAAGTATAACTAATCAGATAACTGTTTGATTATTTTTGAGATCCCCAACCAAAAACATCACTTGTTAGAAAACAAAGGAAAGGAACAGCCTTAGACCAGAAAAGAAGTGATGGCGTTTTCAAATAGTTAAAGAACAGGAAACAGTACCCAAGGCAAGTTGGAGTTGTCCCTTGAGTTTAAGCTGATGCACACTGAATTGTTCTTAGTTCCACTAACCGGATATGTTGTTTTTTCTATACCCTTTCTTTCTAGCTATCAAAAGAGACCTGCAGAGATAAATACCTCAAGCGAGTGTGGTTAATACTAAAATTCCTGTATCCCTAGAAGCAGCCACAGCACAAAAACAAACAACACCTACTGAAGGCCAGGAGAGGTGGAGACTGAAAGTTTAGGGTGCCACTGTTCAGTCCAGAGAGAACAGGAGAGGGAGAAATGCAGGTAGCCCAGATATGCACCATTTACCTTCAGGCAGCTCGTATTCAGTTATCAATGAAGAGACAGACATGCAAACAGCTGGATAATTTAGGTGCTCAGCTCCTGTGAGCAAACAGTTGTTTAGGTTAGAAGCTTATTATCAACACAATGTAGTTTTAAAATAGAAAGATACCACTTAGAGCCAAAAGATGAAAAGGAAACTTGCTTGTTGCTCTTTCAGCCCTACTGGAGATTACTGAAGATGCTGATCAACATGGAATGCCAGCAATTTTAATAAAAACAGGACAACAATAGGAATTTTGAGATTACAGTGAAAGGAATGTCTGCTCAAAAGCAGATAAAAACACATTCAAACACCTATTTTCAAATGACAGTCAACACAACTGAACTTCAGCCTTAAAATCTTAATAATTTTTCCCCACAGTTAGAAATAAGTATTACCTTGTCCACAAAGGAGATGTAATCAGTGCTACTTTCCCCTAACAAGATAACATCTGGCAATAACAATTATATTGATTATCTGATTCCAGCAACCTTTACAGAACAAAGCCTTGGCCATGAATGCATAATTCCCACCTCTCTATCATGGTTTATTATGTAAAAAGATATTGATTGAACTGGGGGAGGGAGATTTCTGAGGCCAGTGTTTCAGGTGTATTTAACTTCCCCATAGCTCCTTTTCCTAAAAACCACACAGTGACTGGGTAATTACACTTCATGCTATGTTTGCTGACTGACTGGGTTTTCAGGGCCCACTTACATTTTGCTCCTCCTGCAAAAGCAGCCATAAAACACAGCCCACATGAGTAAACTGCTGAGCTGCTGCAGTCAGAAACATCATGACTTTCTGACAGCAAAATTCTTTGCAAAAAAGACAAAGGAGGAATGAACTTTGATAAATCACATTTTCAGACCAATTACAGCTAGAACGTAGATAAAACCATGCTTGTGGTGTGTGAGATAAAGCAACCTCCCACCATGTCTCTTCCACCTTCTTCTATTTGCCCATTACCAAAACCACTCAAACCCCCAGAATACCTTCACTCTCAGGAGCCTGAAGGGAGATGTCTGGGCCAAAATTTAGACAGCTTGGCACAAACCTCCTGGCATGTCCGACTATGAGAAATTCTCCTCAAAATAATTATAACCAATGTCAAAAAATACATCCAGCAGCAGCAGAGGGTAATATGCAAATGATGTTTGTAATTAACCACTTGTTCTGTAAATGCTAATATAATTTCATTTTGTAGATTCATTAATAGCAAATTAAACCAATTATTTATATTGCTGTACCATAGCTTGTGCTGTGTGCATTATGCAACTAAATAGCATTGATAAAACTACTACACTGCTATACAGAATGTAATTAGAATTCCATTTTGCATATGCAATTGCTGCTGTACTATAATAAAGAATTAACTGATAAACAAGATTCAGGATACAACCATTTGTCCTCTTTCCAATCATTATATTTCGTAATGAAATGGCATTGCTCAATTTAGCTCCTAAATATCTTAACAGAGAATAATGAACTTGAGATGTTCTGGAAAGCAGGCTAGGGAATGCTGTGTCGATAACAGCATTGTGTTCCCATGACAAGGATGAACTGGGAAAGGATATGACATAAAAAAAAGTTCATTTTGTTATAAGGAAAACATTGTGCTTATGCTGTATTGAGTTTGTTCATTCTCCTTTTTCTGCATGTGTCTTATTTCTAATGCATCATAGCTGAGTATTTGTGCTTTATTTCATCATTCCACAAAGTCATAAAGTGGGGAAAACAAGACCAAACTGTACCGCAAAATGGCTCATTCCTGAATTCCTGATTTCTGTTCTTTCACTTGAGTCTAATACGGTTTTTCTGCGGGTACTAAACACAAGTACAAATACTGTGAAGCATCCAGGCTTGCAGAGTTGGTAGCTCACTACAATTTCATTTTCACAACAAAAAAGAAGAGAACAAACTAGGAGGGAGAACTCAAGAGATACCCATGGCCCCATAAATCTGCTATTTGAGAAGGACTTGCTTTTCATAGTGGCTATGCCTTTTTTTTCCTGCTTTTTGTTAATGTCTAGGATAATATCTAACAGGAGTGTGCTACTTCTTGAGGTGCATTCATCTTACCCAGAGACATGCTTTCAACATTTTAAAGTTTTTAAAATTCTATTCCCTCTTCTCTAGAAGTATATTATGTGAACAATGTGCATAGGGGGAGAGAGGAGTCCCTGAAAAAAGAGATGGAATAGCTCAAAGACCTCAAGTGCACAAAGAATTTTCCTACATTATCTCAGTTCACAATCATCAGCTATGATAGTCTAACCTATATCAGGATCCAGAAAAGAAAAAAAAAAGCAGTGAACAAATATTTCAATGTTTCCTTCATGGTATCCAACCATGCTATTAAACAGTTGCTGAGGATCAGTGCCATGCCCTTCACAGGTACAGCGTTTCTTTAAACTACAAACACACAGAGGAAAAGAAAGGAAATTCTCATTTCCAGAATATATCACCTGGCACTAAGAGCAAAAGCTTCTGTCACTGCTTAGGACTATAGACCAACAGCTATCTTCAGATAAAGTTCAAATTCTTTATTTCATCATTAAGCACTCTAAATACTGCTTGATTTATTAATCCAAGTTTTTCCACCTTGACTAGTGGCATTTAAAGATCAGTGTTGTGGTTTGACACTGGCCCAATGCCAGGCACCCATGGCAGTCACTCACTCACCCTCTCCTGCCATAGCTGGGCAGAGGAGAGAAAAAAAATAACAAAGAGTTCATGACTTGAGATAAGGACTATGAGAAAACACTCTAAGGACAAAACAGGCTCAACTTAGAGGTACAAAATGAATTTATTACTAACAAAGTCAGGGAAGGATAATGAGAAGTGAAAGAAGCCCTTAAAACACTTTTTCTTCCCCC